>PVJN01047079.1:0-16164 GCA_004026805.1 Lasiurus borealis
GTCTTACCATTCTTCTTCAGAGAAACAGGAAATTATAGAGGAGTGGAAGAGGAGGTAAAATTAGGAAATCATGAAGAGGCAAAGCACTCCTAGGCAGGCCTAAGCTGAAGGACTATAGAACCCTAAATTAGATTATAATCCTAAATTTTTATATTAAGCTAGAGACCCAGTGCATGAAATTCATGCACAGGAGAGGGGAGGGGGTTTGGGCTTAAGCCTGCAGTCAGACATTTCTCTTGCAGTTTGGGACCCCTTGCTCCTTACTGCTTGCCTGCTCACTGCTCCTTACCACTCACTTGCTGCTCCTTATCGCTACCATGGAGGCAGGAGAGGCTCGCCAGCCATGAGCCCAGCTTCTCGCTGAGTGGCATTCCCTGAATGGGAGCACACTGACCACCGGGGGCAGCTCCTGGTGTTCAGTGTGCATCATTGTGACCAGTCATTCTGGTTCCACCATAACTGTCACTTAGGCTTTTATTGTATAGATTTGGTAAGAATTTTTTTTTTCCTGGAGAATCCAAGATGGCAGCATAGGTAAACACCTACACTGCTGCCTCGCACAACAATTTCAAAACTACAACTAAAAGACAGAACGGACATCATCCAGAACCACAGGAAAGCTAGCTGAGTGGAAGTTCTACAACTAGAGGGAAATAGAGGGGCTCACAGAGACCCAGAGGAACTGCAAACAGCTGAGGTACGGAGACGCTCACGTGGAGAGAGCGGGTGCCGGAGTGCCTGGCTGGTTTTCTCTGACGGGAGGGAGACAGAGACTCTCAAAGGCATTGAACCCCTTATTCGACGACACTAAACCCCAGATCCAGCCGAAACTCATAAGGGGGGAGTTTAGACTGTGAAAAGGGAGAAGTGCATGGAAATTTAGGGGAGTTGCAAAAGATCAAAGGCCTGGTGGCGCGCACGGCACTGTGCACAGGACAGATTGCTGATTGTGCCGCTGGCTTTCGCGACTGGGCGGGAGACAGACCCTCTCAACTGTACCACTTCTGACTCCACTAAGCCCCTGTTTGGGGCGAAACCCTGGGACCTAGTCTTATGTGGTCCTGGTGCGCAGGGGAGCCGGAGGTGCAGTGGTCTAGAGGCACTGCAGGTGCTCAGGCACAAGGACCGCTCCAGCGATTACCCAATCACTTGAGACTCAGGGTCCATGGCGGGCGGGGCCAACTGGAAGGCAAGGTGGTCCCTTAAGCCCTGAGACTCCACCCATCCCAAGCTCAACAGAGGTTTCTTCGGTTTTGCAGTCTGGTATCATAAAGCTGAATTCAACACAGAAGTTTCCCTGACATAGTTAAAATGCTGAGATAAGGGAAGGGATCACAAACAAAAGAAATGGAGGAAAAAAAACGACTGGATATAGAGTTCAAAACCACACTTATAAGGTTTTTCAAGAATATGCTAGAAAAGTTGGATAAATTTAGTGAGACCCAAGAGGAGATGAAAAAGGACATACTAGAGACACTGACTGAAATAAAAAATATTATACAGAGTCCTAACAGCAGACTAGAGAAAGGCAAGAATCAAGTCAAAAATTTGAAATATAAAGAAGCAGAAAACATTCAACTGGGAAAGCAAGAAGAGAAAAAAATCCAAAAATCTGAAGATAATGTAAGGAGCCTCTGGGACAGCTTCAAGTGTACCAACATCAGAATTGTGTGGGTGCCAGAAGAAGAGAGAGAGCAAGATACTGAAAACCTATTTAAAGAAATAATAACTGAAAACTTCCCACATTTGGTAAAAGAAATAGACTTACAAGTCCAGGAAGCACACAGAACCCCATATAAAAGGAATCCAAAAAGGACTACACCAAGACACATCATAATTAAAATACCAAGAGCAAAAGACAGAGAGAGAATATTAAAAGCAGCAAGAGAAAAACAGTTCACTACCTACAAACAGAGCACCCATACGACTGTCAGCTGATTTCTCAACAGAAACGATGCAGGCCAGACGGGAGTGGCAAGAAATATTCAATGTGATGAATAGCAAGAACCTACAACCAAGAATAATTTATCCAGCAAAGCTATCATTCAGAATTGAAGGGCAGATAAAGAGCTTCACAGATAAGAAAAAGCTAAAGGAGTTCATCAACTCCAAACCAGTATTATATGAAATGCTGAAGGGTACTCTTTTAGAAGAGGAAGAAGAAAAAAGGAAAAGCCAAAAAATTATGAACAACAAATACATATGTATCAACAAGTGAATCTAAAAATTAAGTGAATTTAAAATGTGATCAACAGAATAAACTGGTGAATATAATAGAATCAGGAGCACAGAAAGGGAGTAGACTGATAATTCTCAGGGGGACAAAAATCATAAAGCATCAAACAGACTGTGAAATTACAGCAGAAAGAATAAAGTTAGGTGAGGTAAATAAGTGATCAATCAAAGGACTTGTATGCATGCATATAAGCATAACTAATGATCACAGACACTGGGGGGTTGGGGTATGCCTGGGAGGGAGTGGGGGGGAATGGGGAGATATATATAAAAATTTAATAAAAAATTAATAAAAAGAAAAAAAAAGAATTTTTTTTTCCTGAAATGAGACTTTTTTTGATCAAAGAAACCAGAATGCTATTTAACCTGCCAATTATTTTTTCAGGGCAGAGAAGAGTAAGTCCAAAAGCAAGTTTGAAAAAAAAGAATAAAAAATAATTCAAACCTTGCCAGGCATGACTCAGTGGTTGAGTATCAACTTATGAACCAGGAGGTCATATTTTGATTCCCAATCAGGGCACATGCTTGGGTTGTGGGTTCGATCCCCAGTGGGACTCTTTCCCCCTCCCCATATGCAAGTCAGTTCTGTGGGACTTTTCCCTCTCCCCATGTGGGAGTCTGGACTCATTCTTCAATAAATCTCCATCTTTGCTATACCTGTTTCTGTCCATGGATTCATTCTTTAATTCTGACAGACAAAGAATTTGGGTTCTAGTCCAAAAATTAGGTATCAGATGGTGCATCAGCCGGGAAAATTCTCTGTAAATTAGTCAACTCTCTTCACATCGAATGGTGAATAATTATGGAGTCTGTCTCTTTTCTGTCTCTTGTATGATTTTAGAGGATGATGGCCACCTGCCAATCACTTAAACTTGGCTGCCGTCTAAAAAAGCAGTCTCTCTCTCTCTCTCTCTCTCTCTATCTCTATCTCTATCTCTATCTCTATCTCTATCTCTATCTCTCTTTCACTTCTCCTTTCTGGATGTATTCTCCAGGGCCAAGACCAAAGCGGGCATGGGTCAGTCAAGTAAAAGCCACTAGGGCAGTGGTTCTCAACCTTTCTAATGCTGCTCTCTAAAATAACCATAAAATTATTTTCGTTGCTACTTCATAACTGTAATTTTGCTACTGTTATGAATCATAATGTTAGTATCTGTGTTCCAATGGTCTTAAACAACCCTGCTAGCAGTTCTCAACCTGTGGGTCGAGAACCGCTGCTGTAGAGCCTAAAACCATCGGAAAAGACAGATATTTACAATACAATTCATAACTAGCAAAATTACAGTAATGAAGTAGCTACAAAAATAATTTTATGGTTGGGGGTCACCACAACATGAGGAAATGTATTAAAGGGTCGCGGCATTAGAAAGGTTGAGAACCACTGACCTAGGGCAACTACCGCTAGAAGAAAGCCTCCCCTGGAAGGATAAACTGGTGCTGGGTCGGTTAGAGCATTAGGCTTCGGCCAGCTGCAAGTCAAAGTCCAGCCGTTGACTATGAGTGCTTGGGTTCCTGCCCAGCTCCGAAGAGGCAATTCTCCCCTTGGTCAGGATTCTTGGGTGTTCTTATGAAAGTAAGAGCCACCTCGGAGATGCTGGGAAAGAATCTCTCCATGGCCTCAATAGGGTTTTAACAACACATGTAATTAAATTCTGACTTATCTAAGGGATGCATGCAAGAGTTGGTCATCCAGTATCCTGGGTCCTCGAAGCTGTCTTAGATAGCTGGGAGAGAAACTGAGACACAGTTCCAAGGACATCACATTTCTGACCCACTACATATGTCCATTCCCTTGGCACAGATCTCAAGCTGGTTTTATTTGGAGAATCATCTGTCTTTTCTTCTGCTTTCTTTCTCAGTCAGATAAAATAGTATCCAGCCAAGACTGCTGCCTCTGTGGTCCAAGACCCACTAGGCGTAAGATCCTAAGTCATCATTTGTTCAGGCCTTTACGGTAAGGGTCTGGGAAAATTTTTCTAGGCAAGAGTTAAGAAACAAAGAAATAGCTAACTGTTTTCCACCCCTGTAGAAGTTTTAGCCTTTCAGAGAATTCAGTGTTAGAGCCAAACATAGCTATTTAGTTATCTCATTAATTACTGGATAATTCGCTTCTCGCCTTCATTGAAGAAGCATCCATCTTATACAAAAACTGCTGTTTGAAATTTTATCCCTGCTATTTGGCTTCTGTAAATGCTTGCTTGCTTAAATAATAAGGAAAATAAGACTACACCACTTCAGAGAGGCCATTAAACCTTCCCCAGATGAAATTATCAGTGCTGGCACCAGGCCAGGCCTTTGGTTGAGGTCTCAAGGCCTCAGCACATAGGAGCTTTTAAGAACTTGAAAAGGGGGCTGTAAACACTTCATATTTGGAAGACAAATAAGGTAAAAACATATAAATAGGGAAAATTTCCTCCATGTTGGGGCCCAGAATTTGAGAGACATTTTCTTCTGGACCACACATAATAAATGTAACTCCATTTCAATATGTATTGCTTGATTCTTCTCAGGTTTTCTATAACATTAATGGTTCCCTGAGCCAGAAAACAACTGTGCTTGGTCTTTTGGCCTCCAGTGATTGGGTAGGGTTTGGAGCCTGGGGGAGCCAGATAGGCCTCCGGGAAGTGCAGTTCTGCTTATTTAGCAGAATTGAACCAGGGGACTCCGGTGCTTCCAGACCTCAGCCCAGGACCCAGCCAGCATCTGGAGAGAGTGGATGGACCCTTCTGGAACTGTCAACAGAATCTGTAAGGTAGGAGCCCTGTCAGTTAATCTCACTCCAAGTGAGTGGAAGGGGGAGCTTGATCACCTTCTCAGAAGTCAAGGACTTTCTTGGGGACTAGCCAAGACCGTGTTTGGTTAGGAGGACAAGGAATCAGGTGGACTGTTTAAACTCTGGGTAAATATCTTGTAGAAGTCAAAAACTCGGACTAGCTGGTATATAAATGTGGGACTCTGGAGGTGAATGAATTCATATTGGATTAAGGAATTATGAGTTCCCTCTGCTGTTTGTTTGTGTGGGACTAGTCAATTTGCTACCAAGAAGGGGGACTGGATGCAGTCTTAACTCCTCTGGTAGGTTCTCACCAAGATGTTGGTGGAGAATTCTGTTCTGAGGCATGGGTACCAGGAGTGCCCCCAAGCCTGTCTGGGGAGCTGGGCATTGTTTCGTTTATCTGCTCAGCTCCAGTCTAGGCTAGTCTACTGAGACAGTGTGAATACAGATGTTTGTCAGTCTTGGCATAATTATCTGCTCATTAACTGGTCTGTGTGAAGCAAAAGACACTTTGTGTTTTCTGGCTGTACACAGGAGAGTATTTGTTATCTCTTGCATTGTTTAATTTGTTTAAAGATAGGGTAGACCTGCTATGATGGAATGCAAAAGTCTGTAGCCACTGCTGAAATTTCTTTTTCTCAGAGTCTTTTGCTCTCTGTCAGAGAGGGAATCAACCGACTTAACTAATAAAAATTTCTCTTTAATTTTGTATAAGTAAGGGTTTCAGTTTGCTCTGATTTTTGTATTTGCTATATTAAATTTAAATTTTAGTCATAGGGTTAATTTAAAGCTATAAATTTGTGAAATTTCAAAGAAAAAATAACTTTTACTTATGGCTTTCTTATCTTCTTTGGTGGTCAGAGACTTCCAGGGGCAGGGCTTACAGCTCTGAAGGGTGGAGAGATTTACAGGTCCTGTCCCTGCCTGTAACATCATAGTCCAATGTGAGCCATCTGAGGTGGAACTAAGGCTGAAGTTATTATTAACTGTCTATGAACCCTGTTAACTCTGGTTGTGTGTCTTCTGTAGTCTGTTGTCTTAGTGGTTGTGTGTTTTGTTTGACTTGCTGTTTTCAGTTATTAGAATCCTCAGAGAGGACATAACCTGGTCTTTCCCTTTCTTTCTCATTCTGATTCTAATAATATCTGTAACTGGATTAAAGATCTTTTCTTTCAGGAGGCCATTCAGGCTTTCAGTTCACAAGCAATCTCCCTATGTACCCTTATCCTCATCCAATATCTTTCCTGTCTGACTGAGTCATTTTTCTCCACAGGTCAGACCTCAGTCTTCGAAAGGGAAGACTACTACAGTGGTAGTCTGTAATTTTCTCTGAAACTCCCACTGTTTCTATTTCTTCCCTCTATAGAAATTGTCTTCCTCTGACTCACAATAGAAAAGGGAGAGAAGCAACTGGACTGGGGGATGGGATGGGATTGAGGGGGAAAGGGGGAAGGAGTGGTCAGAGAAATCAAGAATGGTAAAGGAGGAGGATTTAAGATCCTCTAGGAATCTAGGGGCTTAGAGTAAAAATCTATGAAAGAAAACAATGATTACAGAAAGAAAAAAGTATCTTTAAATGTAAAAAGCCTAAATATACAGGATCTCAGACTATTTGCCTTGTTTCAGGACTGAGTTAATGGTTAATGCAGAAAAGGGGGCAGGGGTCGGCAGTTAATTATAAAGCAGGGAGAGATAGGTTTTTGTTGATTTTTACTGGCTGCAGACCATTCTGCTGGCATAGGGGTCTGGTCCAGGTGTCTTATTAGAACTTCACTAGATTCAGGGTCACAAATTTTCTGCAAGCATAATTAATCTAGCTGCCCCACTGCTGCCCAGTAAGTAATAAGCATTTTACAACAAGCAATTTAAGACTTAGGCCTTTGGCTTGCTGACTGCAGCAGTTAAACCAGAAGCCAATGACTGCTACTAACCTTCCTGCAACCCCAGAAATAGAGCAGCAAGCCCGGAATCTATAAAAGCAGCAGATAGAGCTAGTGAAAGCTCCCTGTTTGCAAATGTACTGAAAGGGTTCAGTACCTGCTGCTGCTGGAAGAGAAGGGGCTGAGATCCCTTCCCAGTACACTCCCTTGGGAGAGACCTGATCGCTGCTCTGCCACAAAGGGGACTGGCAGGAAGATAAGGAGCCTAATACCCAAGCCACTGCCACAGAAGCACGTTGCAATATGCAAAGCTGTTTCTAACTGCAACTCTGGCTGTTTTGGGCTGGCAGCTTAAAGTGAAAGAGCAAAGGAAAGGCACTCTCCCTGGACCAGGGACTTTGAGATTTTCCAAGAAAGGAAGAGTCTGACTGAGGGATGGCAGAGACCCTGTTGGGTTGGAAGGACCTAAGGCCACATGATAAACTTATAAATTAAGGCTTTCTAGGCAGATGTCCAAGCCCAGTTATGTAGGGGTTAAACTGCCTGTATACAGCAAAACAACTTTCTCCCGTGCCAGAATAAATTTTAGAAAATGTTTGTGGCTAGAATAAAGAACTGGCCACCATGCACAGCCCTGACAGTGGCCTGCAGGAAACTGTATGATAGACTTAGATGTTGCCTGTGTCTTCATGAACATGACTCCATAAAGACAAGGACAATTTTTCTTTGTGTGGGAAGGTCAAGAATAGACCTTAGTCACCTCCCTAAGATATTTGCATAGCCCTACCATGTGTCATATATGGTAGCAGAAGATTTGCCTAGCTAAGGTGGCCACAGTGCCAATATTATACTTCATTGTGTTAATAATATTGTATTAACCTTACAAATTTGAATGCAGTTGCCTAAAGGGCAGGTGCCCAAATGGACAAGGAAATTAATCATCTTGTTTTGGTCTCTATTGAAAGACAGTTGGCAGCCTTTATACTGTCTTCTAGGCCTGTGTGACCATACCCATGTCAGGTGTGGCACAAACCTCAACTTTAGGAAACTGGGGAAGGCCTGTGTAGAACAGGGGGAAGTGATAAGTACCAGCCCATTGTTTCAGGAATCGTAGACCCCATGAGGTCCTGTAATATCTGAGACCCTGTAAAGCAATAAAGCTCCCTTAGTTCTTTCTCAGACGGCATGTCACCTCTCCTAGAGACCATATGAAATTTTAAGGACAAGTCAAGTAGGGGGAACCCTACTACAAGGACAGCTATAATTATCTACTTGAATATAGACACATTTTTAATTTCTCCTTGTCATTTGAAGACAGTTATATTACTCTGAGGAATCCATAAAAAGGACTAACAAGGAAAATCAGATCTTAAAGAAGGTCAGTATATTGTTCTCCTTACATAATTCCTCTGAAATTTGGCAATGCTTAATAAATCATGACAATACATTTCTTTGCATAAATTTAATAAGACCAGTTTCTAATAGTGGTTTTATTGACCAGAATCTTTGACTGGAGTATCATGTTTTAAAGAGCCCTGTCTGAACTCTAAAGACTTGAAGCCAATAAGTGTGCCAAGGAAAAGCTTGGTATCCTGCTTCGCAGCCCTAAACATGGTTGGCACTGGAGTGTGAGGGCCATGCCCTACCATCATCTACCATCATTGGCAGTTGGTCAGAGTAGAAGAGGAGCAATATTGCCTCTGCATCCCTGCGAATCCCCCATGAACTCTAGAACGCACTCTAGAGGGCTACTGAAATGGGCCTTAAAACATAGGACATGGGCCCAGGTGGAGTCACTGCAGGTGAGGGATTCACCTAACTCAGCAGATACTCCAGCCAGGCTGGTATGCAGCTGGATGGCTTCGCTTCCTAGCCCTACAGGCACACTAAGATTCAATCATGAAATTCTGGCAAAGGTAGTTAGTTACCATTCTTGCTGTGTTTATGCAAACAATCAAGCCAAATTAAAGACAATTGATAAATTGGTCTTGATTTGGCTCTTTTTATAAACATAGAGGTAATTTTGAGGAGAAAAATTATATTTCAATAGAGGTTATTAAAACTGAAATGTTTTATTTCCCTTCCACTGAACCATTTGTTACAGTTTGTCTCTGCCTGGTCACAAGCCCACCTCCTTCTGTGCCCAGGCCTCATCATCCCTCTGACAGACCACAAGGATCTCTTGGCTCTGAGGAAAACTCCATCCCTTCTCAGCATGAAGCAGCGACAGAAGAAATTCACCATTCATTTTCCCTAAAAGAATTCAGAGCCAGGATCCTTGAGGTAATATATTAGGCAATAAGACAGACATGAGCAGAGCAAGGACAATGGGCCAACTAGCACTACCAGATGTAACTAAGTCTTTCCACCTTTATGTATGTGAGACAAGGGCCATAGCCAAAGAGTTATTCACCCAAAGTCTCTGCCCTAGAAAAGGCCAATAGCCTATTTGTCTAAAAGACTTGACCCCTTTGCATCTGGGTGACATACTTGCCTCCAGGCAGTAGCAGCCACAAATATGCTTATGGAAAAAGCAAATAAGTTAACCCTAAAGCAGTAACTAATCCTAACTGCCCCACATGGAGTCTGAGTCTTTACTCGAGAACACACTAGAGCACTGGATGTCAAACTCTCAAGTCACCCAGATTCAGGCTTTCTGGTAGACAAAAGAAAAATCAGTAACAATTTATACTGATAACAGGTACGCATTTACAATAGCTCCCATATATAGTGCTGTTTACAAGGTAAGGGGTCTCCACAGAAGCAAGAGGGAACCCGGCCACAGATGAAGCTTCCTGGGAAGCTGCCCTAAAACCAGTGGGGCCTCTACAGATTCTAGTGACTCTTCCAGACCCTGATCTACCCGGTCTAGAAAAGCTGAAATTCTTAACCAGTGTTTATTCAAGTCCATCCAGGAAGCAATCCAGAAGCGCATCTGAGACACACTGCCTTACCAACTTCTGATCTGGTTCATCCCTTCCACCCTGATGACTCTGTTTAGGTAAAGAAATTTGCCACCTAAGAACTGACTCCTACCTGGAAAGGACCCTCTCCATGGCAGTCAAGGTCAATGGAATCTCAATGTGGCTTCATCACACCGGCTTAAGATAGCACAGGAAAAATAGAGTCCAGGACTTTTCTGACTCTCTAAAGATTACTCCTGGCCCTCATTCTGGGCCCTTATCTTATAAGCAGGCCCACTAACTTTATTAGGTAGGAAATTAAAATTATAATCCTCGAGTAAATATAACTCCCTTCTTGACAATGACCAAGAGTCAATTATTTGACTCATATACATAAAACCAGTGGGGAATGAAGCATCCATCTTATATAAAAACTGCTGTTTGAAATTTTAACTGTGCTATTTGGCTTCTGTAAATGCTTGCTTGCTTAAATAATAAGAAAAATAAGACTACTCCCACTTCAGAGAGGCCATTAAACCTTCCCCAGACAAAATTATCAATGCTGGCATCAGGCCAGGTCTTTGGTTGAGGTCTCAAAGCCCCAGCACATAGGGGCTCTTTAAGAAATTGCAAAAGGGGCTGTAAACACTCCATATTTGGAAGACAAAAAAAGTAAAAACATATAAATAAGGAAAATTCCTCCATGTTGGGGCCCAGAATTTGAGACATTTTTCTCTGGACCGTGCATAATAAATGTAACTCCATCTTTCTAAGTATTGTTTGGTTCTTCTCAGGTTTTCTGTAACATCATTGTGATTCTGTGAAATGGTCACACACTCTCAGGAGCATTCTTAAAAGTCTGATTATCGCCAGGTTTTATTTCCCAGTCCATTTGAAATTTGAAAAAGTGATGCATTCCTCATAAATTATGGGATGCTTCTGGGACTTTTCTATATCCATGTAGAGGAAAGGCTAGTTCAAGGGAGGCACCCTACCTTTAGGTGGTCCTTGGCCTAAGCCCATTTCTTCATGGATGCTGAAGAATATCTCTGAGATGGCTTTTATTTGAAAAATGGCAAAAATGACACAAGGACAATGCAAGACAATTGGGCGAGCCACATGACCAAATGGTCCTTTGGAAAATGCTAAAGTTCTGGGTAAGGCCAGTCCCAATCCCAGAACAAGAGACATTGCTTTTAATGGAGTGCCTTGTGAAGTATCTCTGGATTGTACACACTTGTAAATATTGTGTCTGAGAGTGTTTATGTTAATGTTTCATGTTGATGTACGATTAAGTCTGTTTGAAGATAGGGAACGTCCCAATTTTCCAGGATTCAGCTGCTTGTGGATAGGAGGAATATGTGGTTTGAATCTTGAGAATCTCTTTGTCTGTAATAGTACCTACGTTACTGATTGCTAGCTTGGTTTACTCTTCACCATCTTTATGAAGATAGAAAGCACTCTATCTCTGTCCTGTGTAAGCTTTGTGTGTCACTCAGAACCAAAGGTTGTTCTGCTAGGTTAACATTTTAAGATTCTGAAGCTAATTTTAAAGTGTAAGTTTTTGAAGGATACATATATGTTAACCCAGGGAAGTTTATATAAAGACCACTAGCTAAAGTTGTATGATTGTCTTCCCCACCTGGGACGAAGCAGAAAAAGGGGAAAAAAAAGAGAGAGAGAGACCTTTTACTCAGACAAGTAGCCCAATTCAGAATAAAATGTGTAAAATCTTGGTCAACTTATTCTACCACTACCACCAGCCAAAACCACTTCCTCAGGCTTTGGTTTATACTGTTTTATTATTACTTGTCTTTAACCATTGCTTGTTATAGTCTCCCATTTAGAAGCCCTAAAGCTGCAACTGGTCCTCTGCATGAAACAGCAAATGGAGGTCACTACATTCATCTTCGCTGGGACTCTGATTGGAGCTCCAAACTATGACCCCTTTGCCAGCAGGAAGCAGCCAGAAAGATGCGGCATCCATTGTCCCCAATAGCAGTTGGGGTTTCCTAATTGAGGAAGGACTGAAGCAGGAAGTTTAGGGGGATGTAGGCAAGTTTAGGGATGTTTTTTAGAATTGGGGACCCATGAAAAAAACACAGAGCCACAGAATGGGAGAAGGTACATTTCCATAACACAAGAAAGCAGCAACAGGTGTATTTCCATAAAACAAGGGAACTGGAAGTAGCCAAGAAAGATCCATATTTACAAAATAAAGAGAAGGAAACCCTTCATTCAGAAGGATAGGAAGAAATCGCAAAGGGAATAAAAAACAATAAGGAAGAGGGAAGAGGGGAACCTCACATGTCTCATGTGAGGTTCAACCTTTGAGCTCAGGAGTTACTATAGTAATCAACTTGAAGGAGGATATTGACCAATCAGAGGGGATATCAGGCAGCAGGATCTGCAGCCTTTATAAGCTATGGGGAAAAATAACCCTGTGGGACTCTTTTCTCCCTCCCAACGTGGGAGTCAGTTCTGTGGGACTCTTCCCTCTCCCCAGGAGGGAGTCTGGACTTGTTCTTCAATAAATCTCCATCTTTGCTATATCACTTTCTGTCCATGGATTTATTCTTCGATTCCGGTGGACAAAGAATCTGGGTTCCAGTCCTAAAATTTGGTATCATAATCAAATACCTGTAACCTTAGATGAACAAACACTTGACAGAATATGTGAATTAATATAGTGTATCAGCCCCTTTAGATGGCTAGCTTGCAAGGTCAGACAGTTAAGTTTATCTTTTCTATTATTCAAGCTAAAAAACAAAGTTATATTTTATAGAAGAAGAGACTCTAAAAATAACAGAGTAGTTCAAACAGGAGTTTTAAACAGTAGTTTTCCAAAGGAGGAACCACCATGATTCAATGCCATACGAAGGGGATTACATGAGGTTGTCATATTTTGAGGAAGCCCAGGCAACATGGAGAGGCCATGTGACACCCCTATTAACTTAACTGACAAATGAGGGAAGACTCCTGCAAATGATACCAGCCTTTAATCCTTGAGTCAGCCCAGCCTTCATGTCTTCCCAACGGAGGATCCCAACTATGAGCAGAGACAAGCTATTTGAACTATGTTTCATCCAAATCCCTGGTTCACTGAATCTTTGAGTATAATAAATGATTATTTTAAAGCACCGATTGTGGGTGAATTTGTTGCACAGATAACATCAGATTCCACAGGTTAAGTTCATCCCTATATAAGACATACACTTCAAATGCCAGCCACAAACCCAGACTATGCTTCTGATCAACTGACTACAAAGTGGACATTCCAACAACTCCCTTCAACTCAGAATGCCACTGTTGTTACTATACTTCTAACTGACTGGCTGTAAATCAGAAGTTTTCCCATCCCCCTCCTCAGGTTCAATTAATTTGCCAGAATGGCTCACAGAAATCAGAGAAACATGTTACTTACTAGATCACTGATTTATTGTGAAAGGTTTATTGGTTTATTGTACTCAGGAACAGCCAGTACGGGGAAGAGCTGCATAGCATGAGGTATAGAGAGGGGAATGACACTTCCAGCCCTCCGCAGGCAAGCCAGGCTCCCAGATTCCCCATGAGTTCCCCAGCCCAGAAGTTCCCTGCACCCCCTTCTCTGGGGTCTTTACGGAAAATTTACTACAAAGGCATAATTGATTAAATCACTGGACATTAACAATTGATTTCAACTTCCAAACCTTCTCCCCTCCCTGGGAAATGAATGATTTGGAGAGAAATTAAAAGTTCCAAACCTCTAGTCACAAGGTTGGGTCTCTTGGCAATCAGTTCCCACTGAGGTGCTTTCCAAAAGTCACTTCATTAACATGATAAAATATACCATTTTCACTCTTCACTTAAAGAAATTTCAAGAGACTGGGAGCTGGACACCAGGAATTGTGTACTAAGACTAAACATATTTCTTCTAAGTCACAATGCTTCCATGTCCCATCACCACCATGACTATTCTTCCATGAATTTGAGCCCATGTGTGCCCAAACAAGAAACTTCCTATAATAAAAACTATTCAGTAATGTCACAGACTATCTTATAAGGCAATGAGTTTACTGTCACTGAGAGATCAACTTTAAAGACTCACTCAGGGCTGTTGTAGAGAGATTACTAAATCAGAGTGTAACAGAATGAAATGCTCAGTCTCTCTTTGACTCAATCTTGTTCAAGGCTGCTTTGTTCCCATAACCTTCAGGCTAATAGTTGAGTCTTGCATATAGGCATGTTAATCATGAGTGGAATTTGGCTTGAGTTTTACAAAAACAGCCCCTTCCCATTTTCCCTACTCCTGACCTAAAAGAAGCCTGAACTCTGCACTTTCTTAACATGGATTTAAGGCACCACCAGAACTCCCATCTTCTCCTTTGGTGCCTTCTCCATCTGTAAGCCTTTCCGTACTCCAAACTCTGCTGTGTTGAGTTTTAGCTTCCAAAGAATCAGGAACATGGACTTTGGACCAGTGACAAGAGAAAATACCAGACTGTCTGTCCTCAAGGAAACTTTTTTATTTTAGATTTTACAACATATTTGGGACCTCAGATTCTGTTTATATTCTCTCATGAACTGAGTAGTAAATGAAGTACAGAGAGGGCACATAATAAAAATTCTGATGATAGTATTGAAGTAGGAAATTTAGGGGGATATAGAAAGGTTTAGGAAATTAAAAAAATGGAAGCGGTCCATGGAAAAAACACAGGGTTACACACTGGGAGAAGTTACATTTCCTTAAGATCAGGAAGCAGAAAGCCAGTAGAAGTTACATTTCCAAAAGATAAGGAAACTGGAGTAACTAAAGGTCTATATTTACAAAATAAAGAAGGAGGAAGAAAGCCCAGAGGGAATAGGAGAACAATGAGGGAGGAGGGCCTCACATGTCCCTTGTGAGGTTTGACCTTTGAGCTCAGGAGTTGCTATAGTGACCAAATCAAAAGGGGGATAGTAGCCAATCAGAGGGGATATCAGGACACAGGGACTTGCAGCCTTTATAAACTGTGGAAGAAGGGTGTAGGTAGGACTCTTTCCCCCTCCCTATGTGGGAGTCTGTACTTGTTCTTCAATAAATTTCCACCTTTGCTAACCCACCTTCCATCCAGAGACTCATTCTTTGACTGGAAAGGACAAAGAATCCGGGGAACCATCCTGCCCAGGAGAACACCACATGTTCCAGTCCAAAAGTCCCATATCAGTATGCTTTAGTAAGACTTCACAAAGGAAAAAAACTGCAAAAAAAAGAAAAGAGCCTTTTGCGTAATAAACAACAAACTAGTTACTTGTCATAGTATCTCATTTACCTTCCCTTTGGGTAAACTAGGTTTTTAATCCCTTTTCCACAGATGCTCATGGGAACATTTTTACAAAAGCAAGTCTTTTAGAATTCGATCTAATTGCGAGATTTTAAAAATCTGCATTGAAATAAAAAGGCTAGGAGGAAGATTTCTTCAGGTGGTTAGCCCTATGGCATTTCCTACAAATTTATCTACAGATCAATCTCTGAAATATGGTTCCTTTTAGTAAAACGTATTTGAACAAAACTTTCATCTTTGAATAAATAATTAAAAGGTTAAAAGGAAATTTTTTGACCCTGACCCAATGCACAGTGAGGTTGTATTTCTAAGCTGTGCAGTTCCAGCTAGTTTCTTTAACTGAGATACTGGCCAAGAGAACTTATCTACAGGCTGAAAATTCCTAGTCTTATTCTATTCGTAGATTTAAAAGGAACTTCATCTATGACACTTGTGATAAAACAGCAAATACAGAATATCAAACCTTCAGGAGACCAAAATTTCAGTCATGGTCTTATCCTCACTCTGGAGAGAGGAGCACTTTCTAATGTATAAGATATTCACTCTTTGAAATACAGTGGTACCTCGAGATACGAGTGCCCTAACATACGAGATTTTTGAGATACGAGCGAGCAATTTTTGCTTTGAAATACAAGCAACATTTGAGATAGGAGTAATCTCTCGGATCAGCCGGCTGCACACGACCCACCAGTTTACCGGAACTCGAGCGTCTCATAGTTTCCCACGCCTCAAGGTTACAGAATGAATTAAACTCGTATCTGGAAGTACCACTGTACTACAGAGAAGAGCAAGGTTGCCTAAAGGCAGAGAAGGGGACTTAGGTACTCTTGTTGAATTCCCCCCAAAAAAGTGGCTTTACCCTTTACCTCAAAATAAATTTAGGTTTAAGACTAAAGATTTAAATGAAACAAAACAAACCAAAATATATCCAGAAAAAAAATGAGGGATTATTTTTTAATCTTGAAAGGAGAATAGTTGTTATAAACATAACGTCAAACATGAAAGCTATCAAAGTGAACTAAGTTTAACCTCATAAAATGTTAAACTCTCTTAATGGTGTTAAATAA
>PVJN01047080.1:0-16164 GCA_004026805.1 Lasiurus borealis
GGGTGATGTTCTGCATCACGGTCACACCAGCCTCGCCCGCTCCCTGGTGATGAGCTCGCACTTTGGATGCAGCACCTATTGTGGTTTTCCAGCCTCCGCTGGGGGTGCCAGCAAAGCCCAGACCAGACCGCACGCCCAGGGGTTGTGACTCGGGGTGCCGCGTGGCCCCTCAGAGCCCTGAGGTGGAGGACGGGGTCTTGGAGGTTGTCTGGTCCGGGGTCACCATCCGCCCTGGCCGCCCTGCCTCTCGCTGGGCCCAGCCTGGCCCCGCTGTGCTCTGGGGGCATCCTATGTGAGGCCGCATCCACCCTCAGTCCAGGCCAGCAGAACGGGCCACGCCAGACACGGCGCCAGGCCTCTCCCTCCCCATTCCTCCCCCAACCCCCCACCCTGGACCGAAGGTGTGAGCTGGGGCCTAGCCGGTCCTCTGCAGACCTCACCTGCGCTCTCCATTCCTGCCAGCAGAGGGCGGTAGCGTGCACACAGGAACGTGAACTCCTACTGTGTGCTCAGCCTCAGAGAGACGCACAGGGGCGCCCGGGGCCAGAGGTGGTCCAGGGAGGAGGGTGAGCTGCAGCCACTCCCAGCGGAGCCACAGCTGGAACGTGAGCGGGGCCTCGGGGGGACTCGGGGGACAGGAGGCGGCACAGAGGCACCCACACGCACCCCAGGGGCGTGGTTCTGTCTCACGCTGATTTGGATTCTCTGGCCCCGACTCTGCGTTTGGAGGAAACGCCATGACCACCTGGGACAGCAAAGCAGGAGGCCGGGGTCTGCGGCCACCGAGAGCCCAGGACGCCCCCCGCACCCCTCTGTTCAGGCCCTTCTCCCCGCCCCGCCGGCCGCAGCCTGCGGAGCCAGTCAGGTGTGGCCCATCTTCTGAGGCGTCTCACCTGCCGACCCAGGAAGGGGTTCTCCGGACGCAGAGATGGGGCAGAGCCAGGGCCACGGGTCCACCAGGCCCGGGGCAGGTTCCTCTCCAGGACACGCGGCTTCCCGGCGTCCTGAGTGCCCCCCTGATCTCGGGAAGAGCCTGTGGGTGCTGCGTCTGTGACAGAAGGGGTGCCTGGCTTCTCCTTGGCACCTCCGGGAAGAGCCGGCCCGCGGCCTCCAGAGCCACAGCGTCGCTGGACCAGAAGCCCAGAGAGAGGTGGGTGAGCCGGCGGTGGCGGGGGTCCACCTGGAGGGATGCTTCTGACGCATCTGGGCGCTCGTGGTTGCTCGGCAACAAGGAGTGAAGGTGAAAAACGGGGTTGGCTGGTCTCCGAGGCCGAGGGTGCTGAGGTGGTTCTGACTGGGGACTGGGAAGAGGTCCGAGGGTGGTCGGAGGCTGGAAGGAGGGGGTCCTGGGTTCGGTTCTGTTGAACTAAAATCTGCAGGACCCCGGAGTGCATGCCTTTCAGTTCGTTCTTTGCATGTAAACATTTATAGAATGTGTTTTATGGCACAAAAATTAACATGTTCAGTAGTTGGGTCCGTTTCTAGCCCCGGTGGGCGGCGTTTTGTGCCGGAAACAACCCCTCTGGCGCTTGGTGCGCGATGTGTGTGCGTGGCATCCATTGCATGTGCTAACGCTGGACTTCGAATTTTTGTTTCAAAACTCCTAAGGCAGCGGTTCTCAACCTGTGGGTCGCTACCCCTTTGGGGGTGGAACGACCCTTTCACAGGGGTCGCCTAAGACCATCGGAAAATGCAGATATTTACATCACGATGCATCACAGTAGCAACATTTCATGGTTGGGGGTCACCACCCCATGAGGAACTGTATGCAAGGGTCTCGGCCTGAGGAAGGTTGAGAACCACTGTCCTAAGGGAAGGAAGGTAGGCGGTTGTTTTCTTCTGGGTCTGCGTGCGCAGTGTTTGGGGGTGCCGCTCAGTAGTGCGCCCACGTCTTAGCAAATGAGAGCTGGAGCAGCGGTACAATGAGCCGGTCCCTGAAGGCTCTGAGGACCCCCTGCACCCCGCTGGGCCGGTGCGTTTGGGGGACGGGCTCTTTAAGGACTCGCTTTGATGGAACTGCTGTTTTACATGCTGCTTCTCTATTAGGCTCAAGATTGGGGAGCTGAATTTTCTAGAAAGTCACCCACCTGACCTAGGTGTCCGGCTGTGTTTGCACAGAATTGCGAGCCGTGGAGTCAGGAGGCGCTGGAGCCGCCTCGGATTTTGTGGGCGACCCACCCCCCCACCCCACATCCTATTTCCAGGTGCGCTCTCTCTCCTGGCCATGATCAAACCTGCTTTTTATTTCTTCCTGCGTTTTATCCATCCTTTCCCTCTCTCTACTTTCACTCACTTCACTTTTTGCCCCTTTTCTAACTTGAGAGACAGATATTTAATTTATAGCTACACACTCTCATTTTCATGCTTATGAATATTTAATCTGCGCCCTTTCTTTTGACCTTTGCTTTAACTCGAGCTCCGTCGTTCGGATATATAGTGTTTTTCATAATCATTATTCTTGAAAAGAATCGCTCGGTGTCCGTTTTCAGTCCATCGTTGACTGGGAATTGTTTAAGAAATGTCTAACAAATCTTGAACTTCCAGCTGGAAAAGATCTCGTCCCTTTTGATTTCCATTTTCCGTCTTATTGCGTTGTAATAAGACGATATTGTTGGTTTGCGTTATTTGTACTTAAAAGGACTTATTGAAGTCGTCCTGGTGACCTCACATATGGTCATTCTCATGAAGGTTGCATGTGTATTTGAAAGGAAGAAACGCTCTCTTTGATAAGGGTGAAGAGTTCAGTGTGCATTCATAAGACCTACCGTGGGTTGTATTGTTTAGGTTTCATGTACTAATATATGCATCCTGTCAGAGTGCAAGCTCACCATCCCTGCTTTCTCTGTGTGCGTCTGCAGGTAGAGTTTGCCCTTTTATTTTTATTTTTAAATAAATGTTATTGATTTTTTACAGAGAGGAAGGGAGAGGGATAGAGAGTTAGAAACATCGATCAGCCACCTCCTGCATACCTCCTACTGGGCAACCAAGGCACATGCCCTTGACCGAAATCGAACCCGGGACCCTTCAGTCTGCCTTTGGTTTTTATTGTGGTTGTTTTAGGAGCGGCTCTTACAACACAGAGTCGAGTTTTGTCTTGAAAGAAAATCTGAAAATGTTTATTACCTGAGGAAGACCATGTACACTATTGTTGCGGCTTAAATGCTTGGTCTTAGCTCTGCCCCGTTATTTTATGTCATGTTACTGCGCATGTTTACCACGTGTTCTTCGTTCCTTGGTCTGTTCTCTTTGCTTTTTAGTTTTTAAAATGTTGGGGCTTAGAATGATGTGTTTTTTTTGTTGTTGTAGAGATGATCTTTCCACTATCTTTATATGAGGCCTATGAATTCTTTATTTTGGCTTCCGGTCTACTATCTGGTCTGTCTGCTTTAAGTGACATATTTGTCACCTATTATCCATGGAAAACCCAAGCTTTTATTCTCCATTCCCATTCCTTTTCCCTAAAAAAAAAAAAAAAAAAAAAAATAGCCAAGACCGGTTTGGCTCAGTGGATAGAGCATCGGCCTGTGGACTGAAAGGTCCCAGGTTCGATTCCGGTCGGGGGCATGTACCTTGCTTGCGGGCACATCTCCACTGTGGGGCGTGCAGGAGGCTGCTGATCGATGTCTCTTTCTCATCCATGTTTCTGACTCTATCCCTCTCTCTTCCTCTCTGTAAAAAAAATCAATAAAACATATTTAAAAAAAAATCTGTGTTCTAGCTACGTGGTCAGAGCACAGAACAACCACATGCGAGTGTCCCCCTGTGCCCGGCCCTCCACTGTCTACCCTCTCGAGCTGAGCGTGGTGGGTGCTCCCAGCAGCTCTCTGGACCGCCCCGCTCCTTGCTGGGCCGGGCGGAGGTGGCCTCCCGGAAGCCTCCTCAGGAAGGCGGGGAGCCCGCCATTCCCCGCATGCTTGCATGTCTAAACCCGCTTTTCTACAAACAGGCAGATGAAAGATGCTCCCGCCATTAGTCACCGGAGAAACACAAATCAAAACCATAGCGAGCCGCCCGGTCACACTCGGGAGTGGCTGTTACCCATTACAGACGGAAAGTCACCACGGCGCAGGCACGCGGGGGAGCCGGGACCCGGGTCGGTGCCAGGGGGACTGGAGAGCGGGCAGCTGTTGTGGGAACAGCGTGGCGGGGCCTCAGAAAGGGGACAGAGAGCTGTCCTGTGAGCCAGGCATCCCACTTCTAGACACAAGCCCGGGGGACGGAGATCCGGCACCCCAGCCGCTCCCCGTGCGGAGATGTCCGCAGCGGCGCCAGCCACGGAGGCCGGAAGGCGGAACAGCCTGCTGCCCACCAGAGGACGAGCGGACGAGCAAATTGTAGCCACTCACACAGTGGAATATTACTGAGCCGTAAACAGTGAACTAACCGGGTTGGCCCAGTGGATAGAGCGTCGACCTGCGGATTGAAGGGTCCCAGGTTCAACTTCAGTCAAGGGCATGGACCTGGGTTGCGGGCACATCCCCAGTAGGAGGCGTGCAGGAGGCAGCTGATCGATGTTTCTTCTCATCCATGTTTCTAACTCTCTCTTCCTCTCTGTAGAAAATCAATAAAATATGTTTAAAAACAAAACAAAAACAAAAACAAAACAAAACAAAAAACAAAAGGAGGGATCACTTTGGTGATCTGTGTTTAAAAAAAAAAAAAGTGAGCCGAAACCGGTTTGGCTCAGTGGATAGAGCATTGGCCTGCGAATTAAAAGGTCCAGGTTCCATTCCTGTTAAAGGCATGTATCCCAGTTGCAGGCACATCCCCAGTAGGGGGTGTGCAGGAGGCAGCTGATTGATGTCTCTCTCTGATCGATGTTTTTAACTCTCTATCCCTCTCCCTTTCTCTCTGTAAAAAATCAATAAAATATATTTTAAAAAAGTGAAATAATACACGCCACAACACGGATGGACCTCAACACCACCACGCTGAGAGAAGGCAGACTCATAGGTCATGCATCCTATGATTGGGTTTCTATGAAATATCTGAAATAGGCGTGTCCTCAGAGGCAGAGAGCAGAACGGGGGCTGCCCAGGGCTGGGGAGGGGCTGATGGGGTATAAATGCTTCGTGTTTACAGGGCTCTGTTTTGGGGTGAAGGAACTGTTTGGAATAGACAGAAATGGGGTGTGCAGCATTGTGAATGTATAAAACGCCACGGAATCGCTCATTTTACAGTAATTTGATGTGAATCTCACCATAACTAAACTGTTTCTCGATAGCCCTATTTGAGGGATAGTTGAGTTGGATAAAACAGAAATCCTCCGTTCCCATAGAGAGATTTTTGATCAGAATAGTTCAGTGTGTTGCTGTGTAAGCCGCTTTTTAGAAATCTGTCAACCGGACCGATATAAACGGCGGTTCTCTCTGCTCAGAGGACCAGGGGTTATTTTTTCTCTGACTTTACCATCTAGCTGTTTTATCAGAATATGTACAAAAGTTTAAAATCAGTTTCCCTACGTGCTGGGCCCTTTCCATATGCACAGTCAGGTCTGTGCTTCAGAAACGCTTCCTTGAATCATTGCTAAATATTCTGCTTCACCGTTTGCTGCTTCTCCTCAGTCTCTAATTATACGAGGTGGGCCGGCCCATCACTTCTCACCGACGCTACCTCTTCCCTTTATTTTCTTAGCTTTCCTTTCTACCCACTGTTTTCTTAGTCTACCCTCAGTAATATTTTCCTCTTAGGTACCTAAAATAATCTCTTTCCTCACATCACTGCCCAGCTCTTAAGCTCCGGTTTGTCAATCGCTACTTTGAGTTTTCCATTTCGGAGCGGTTCCCGCCCTCCCCATCTGCAGCAGCTTCTTCCATCACATTTAACGAGGGGCCCGGGGCAGGGGATCTGGGTGAGGGCTCGGCGGCTTCGTCCGGAAGGACGGCTGGAAGGTCGTTCGGCCGTCCGGTCTGATTAGCGTGCTTTGCTTTTATTATCATAGATTCCTACTGGAATCTGGAACTTCATTTTCTTTTCGCATCCGGGCTGGTTTTCTGGATTTTTCTGGAGTTTTTTCGTCTGCTGAAAGTTTTCCTTAGCTTTTCCAACGCTGAAGCGCACCATCGATTCAGAGAAGTCCACAGCGGATAACCGCACGCTCGGCCTTCCAACCCCGCCGTGGGGCTTTCTCCAGCGCCACTTACCGCAGAGGGCGCATCCTTCCCGCCGCCTCCTTAGTGCGCGGCCCCGTTTCCCAGTCCCTCCTGGAGTCCTGCTTCCGGGGCCACGCCTGGCACCTCCTCCGAGCCTGGTTCCCGGGCCTGGCCTCTCACTGGGGAAGAGGGCGGAGGGCCTAAGGCAGTGGTCGGCAAACAGAGGCTCACAAGCCACATGCGGCTCTTTGGCCCCTGGAGTGTGGCTCTTCCACACAATACCTCGTGCGGACGCGCACGTCCATGCGACTGAAACTCGGTGGCCCGTGCGCAAAAGTGGGTTTTCGGCTCCAAAGAGATGTCAGTCATTACTGCAGCGAACTCCTTCCTGCTGGGAGGCCTTCATCCCGTTTTGTTTTTTTTCTGATGGAACGTGGACGGGGGGGGAGGGGGGGGTGTCCTTCTCTTTGTTCATGGAGCTTGCTTTGGATTCCCGGGACTGGCAAGGGCAGATCGTCAGTCCCAGGGGTGGCACTGGTCGGGGCTGCCGGGTTCCTTAGCTCAGCAGCGCCCTCTTCGGGGGGCGGGAGGTGCGGCTTCTTTAAGAGCCACCTGTTGTGCATTGAGAGTGATGATGCCCTTCTTTCTCCGGGCGCTCAGGGCCAGCTGGCTCTTCTTTCCCCGAACTGCTGTCTCCCAGGGACGCCCGCTCTTCCCCAGGCCCCTCCCCTGACCAGACGGACGCCCCTTCCGTTACAGGTGCCGCCGCCGCGGGCTGCACCGTCGGCTGACCTGGCCCTGCGGCCCGCGTTCCTGGCCCCGCACCTGTTCTCGCCCTTCTCGCCTCCCGCCCGCTGTGCGGGCCCCACTCCTGGGCCTGAGCGGGGCGAGGCTCACCCTCTCTCCGTGGAGGTGGGGGGCCCGCAGGCGGGGTGATGCTAGAACGCCGGCTCCCGGCTGGGGGACGAGCCGTGCCCCGGATCCTGTCCATCACTCGAGAGGCGTCCAGGCTCCACGCGCCCCGTGGTGGCTTTATACGACATAAAGATGACATTTTATGGCCAAATTTGTTCGCAGCCGGGCTGCGCGTCCGCTCTCCGGGCATAAGGAAGCCATTCTCCCGCAGCCAGAGCGCCAGCGTGGCCGAAAACGCTCGTCTTCCGTCTCCACAAAAATGCTAATCGGGTTCTTGTTGGAACATGTGTCAGAAGCGGGCCGCCCTGTCACAGCGCGGGAAGTCAGATGACTCACACGACTGACGTTTTGTTGTGGGGACCGGGGTGCAGGCAGGGCCCCCCCCCGTCACGTGGCCACGCCTCGGCCCCCCACTTCTCGCTCACACACAGAAACGGTGTGTGTTTTGTGGCGACCAGTGAGTGGCAGGGGCGGCGGCATTTCAACGTGCCTGTTCTTCATTTGATTAAATATATTCTCTATTTATTCTCTCACAAAAACGAACTTAAGTTAAAGGGCAATAAACCACGATAATTTGGAAAACATGTGGAAACCGAGAGTGAAGAAATATGTGCTCTACGTAAACCGCACTGTAAACCATAAAACTTATTTTCGTCAGCTCCTCTCCCGACAGTGGCTGGGATCTGACATTCCTGCTGCGGCAGGCAGAACCCATGTGAACACGCTCCCCCACGCCACGTCACACCACATCTATTTATGTTCCAGCCTGAAGCGGCTCTCGCCGGCCTTTTGGGCCCCACAGACCACAGGGTGGCAACTGCCGATCTAAAGCGCCGGGCCCCCAAGCACTGAGCGCGCCATGTGTGTTCACACCGGGGCCTGTGTGTTCACACCGGGACCTGTGCATACACATCAGGACCCGTGTGTTCACATTGGGACCTGCATGTTCACACCGGGGCCTGTATATTCACATCAGGGCCTGTGCATTCCCACTGGGACCTGTGCATACATACCAGATCCTGCACGTTCACACGGGGGGCCTGTGCATACACATGACCCGTGTGTTCGCACTGAGACCTGCATGTTCACACTGGGACCTGCACACTCACACGGAGAACTGTGTGTTCACATCAAAAACTGTGTGTTCACACCGAGACCTGCATGTTCACACTGGGACTTGCACTCACACAGAGAACTGTGTGTTCACATCAAAAACTGTGTGTTCACACCGAGACCTGCATGTTCACACTGGGACCTGCGCACTCACACCGAGAACTGTGTGTTCACACTAAGACCTGCACGTTCAGCCCAAGACCTGCACGTTCACATTGGGACCTGCCATGTTCACACTGGGACCTGCCATGTTCACACTGAGACCTGCACGTTCACACCGGGACCTGCGCCTTCACCCCAGGACCTGCACGCTCACACGGAGAACCGTGTGGTCACACCGAGAGCTGCACACTCACACCGAGAGCCGTGCATTCACACCGGGACCTGTGGTCCACTCAGCATTACCCTGACCGGGGCGAGTCTGCGTGGCGAGGCCACTGCCTACCCCTGCCCCCGAGCCACGGGAATGGATGAGGCTTGGCTCCCACAGGAGACCACTCACTGCTCTGTGGCAATCCCCATTTGGGATCACCGCAAGCCGGGGCGCGGGGGCCTCCTGACCCGGGCTGCGAGAGCCACGGGCTCCGAGGCGGGGGGAGGGCTCAGCCAGCTAACGTGACCACAGACCGTGGCCATTTACAAGGGTGGAGAGGCTCAGGCTGCAGAGGCTGCGGTCTCCAGAAGGTTCCAGAGGAACGAGGGTCCTGGAGGTGGCAGACCCCGAACCCACGGCCGGCGTGGCCAGGCCGGGCGCGCTCCCCCGCCCCCACCACGCACGCCGACAAGTGAATACCGAGCGGATGTCGTTTCAAAGTCTCACGAGCGAGGCCGTGAGAGCACAGACGCTCCGAGGACACGCAGGCACCGGGCCTGGCATTTGTGCGTCGCAGCCGCCGCTTCTCCGCCGCCGCCGCCCTGTAATGAATTGTCTCATAATCTATTCCATCTCCTCGCCATTAGCGGGCTTTGAGCGCGCACAAATAGGAGCAGAGAACTCATTTTCCAGAGCTTTAATCACACAAAGGGGGGATGCCTAATTCTCTAAATGAAATGGTCTGTGGGCACTGGAGCAGAGATTTAATATAGCATGGCAAATTAGGTCGATTTTAATAAATTACTTATCTCCCTGAATGCTTTACATATGCTTAGGAAGGAGCCTCGCCTGTTTGCAAACAGTGGGGACCCGCCGCCTGTAAAAATCCTTTGAAGAAAATGACAAATAAGAAAGTAAATTAAAAAATGAACTGCATTATCGCCTGCACCCCTAGAGACAATTCCTTTGCAGCGCCGATTCACAGCTCCATTAAAATATCAATTAAATCCTTCAGTGAGACCGGGTAAAGGCGAGAAAATTACCTTCCGAGCCGCTCCCGGGGCCCCGCTCCCCGCCTCCCCGGCATTGTGCGGGCCCGCGGGCGGGAGAGACGTGACCGTGACCGAGGGCTGGCCTCGCGGACCAGCCGGGGACGCGCTTTCCCACCATGTCTCTCTCCGTGTCACCAGCTAAGTTTTCAAAGCGTAAGCGGCACATATACCCGCCTCTGCCTCCTCTCCACAGACGCACGTTCCTGGGTGGCATTGCCCAAATCGCCACCGCAAGTCCACGGAGACAGGACGGACAGGAAGGACTGCCGTTTTTTTCAGGGAGAAAAACAAAAAACCTGCAGCCACTTAGCAAGTCGGTGCCGAGTCGTGTTCTTTCTATTTAATTGATAGGAACTGCGGGCATCAAAGGAAGTGCACGCGGAGCGTTAATGTGCATGAAATGGGTATTAGCATTTTAAAGAGGAGGATTAACACATTAATCCGAGTAATTTTCATCTATTGCTTCTAATAAAATCTTCACAGTGTAAAACTCCTAATGAGGCCGATCGCGGGCATTCCACTTAGCGGGGCGATTAGGGATAACATGAAAGTACTTTCTTTCGCAGGTTTGCTGAGATTTATGCCTTTTGCTTATTAAAAAAAAATGGGGCTTGCGTTTCAGCGCTTCAGCAGGAAATGGCGGAAAGGCAAACGGTCGTTCTTATGCCATCACGTGGGTCTGGATTATCGAGGAGGGGCTGCCCCTTGGGGAGATTGGAAGTCCTGAGAGATGGCGGTCACGGGAAGGGGGACGGAAGCAGAAACAAAGGGCCAGGCCGGCGCGGATCGGTGGTTGAGCGTCGACCTGTGAACCAGGAGGTCACGGTTCGAGTCCCGGTCTGGCCACAGGCCCGGGTTGCTAGCTCGATCCTCAGTGTGGGGCGTGCAAGAGGCAGCCGGTCCATGATGCTCTCTCTCGACATGGATGTTTCTCTCCCTCCCTCCCTCTCCCTTCCTCTCTGAAATAAATAAATTTATTTGAAAAAGAAACACATGAAAGGGTGTACAAAACCTGAAGCCTTCGCCCAGCCCCCCGCCTCCCAGCCCCCCGGGGAAGAGAGAGGACAGGCAGAGGGCAAGGACAGAGATCCGCCCGCGCTCTGAGGGGGAGCACCCTCTGGAGGAGGAGGGGGCGTCAGCCGGGCAGTTCCTCTCAGGCCTCCCGGTCCAGGCCGTCCTGCTCGCGGACAGACCGCAGGGCCTGGAGCGCCTCCACCGTCACCCGCAGCTGGCCGATTCTCCCAGCGCCCGCGCGGGCGTCCCACACTAGGAGAGAAGAGCAGAGAGGCGTTAGTATCACCCACTGATGTCCTTCAGGGGGAGAGGGGATGGCTGGACCGTGGCTGAAAGGATGGAGATGCCTCTATGCAAGTTCAAGTGCACCGGCATCTCAGAGAGCTGCCACAGGCACAGAGTGTCACACGCTGGACACACTTCGACGCACTGAGAGGAATGGGCCCATCCCGGGAGCCCAGCGACAGGCGGTGGACAATGACGCCAAAAGGGTCAGCATTTCCAAGCGGGTGAAACCAAAGTCTGACAGGGGTCAAGCGACAGCAAAGAGGGACCCGCTCTAAGCGCCGTGCAGAGGTCACAGGTCGCAGCTGGGGCTGGCTGGGCATTAGGACATTCCGTTATAACGCAGCGGGTGTGAAGTGAGAAAAGTGAAACGGCGGACCCGGGGACAGTAAGGTGTGGGGACTGAGGGGCCGGCAGCGATGCCAGGGCCTCAGTGCTGTACCCGGGCAGATGCTGGGCAAAGGGGCGGGGCCGGGGGGATGCGGAGCGGGCACCTGGGCGCCGCCCTCCGTGCACACTGATGCTGGCAGTGACTCCGGGCTGGACCCCTGGACTTGGCAGTTCCCTGTTTCCATTCCATGTGCTTTTACTTGAGCTCTATCGTGTGTGTGTGTGTGTGTGTGTGTGTGTGTGTGTGTGTGTTTCATTCTAAGGAAGTCTGGAAGAAAACCTTCCACAGAGCTTGTGCACAGAGACGGGTGGAGAAGGGGCAGGCAGGAGGCCCACTCATTGATTCCAAAGGAGGCGGGGGGCAGGCAGGAGGGCGACGGAGGGAGGGTGGGAAGGCGAGGCTGCCAGGCCAGCGTGGCGACGCCCGCGCAGCCGCCTGCCCTTGCTGTCCTCCCAGCGGCCGCAGGGAGGTGTAGGGCGGCCCCTCGGCCGTGCCCGCGAGAACCCCCTCCCTCCCTCACCGTCGATGTTCTGCTCCACGAGGTCCTTCCCCGCCCGGAGCAGGTCGGCCAGGTCGACGTGGGCGACGCCGATGTCCTCGCACTCCAGGTCCTGCTCCTCCTCCGGGGGGTCGCTGACCACGGTGAAGCGGACGCTGGAAGGAGAGGGACATGGCTGCCACGGGAACAGCGCCGGAGGGGGGCTCCGGGGGCGGATCCCTGTGGACGCCATCTCCAGGTTTGCAAGTGAAGAGGAATAATGTCACGTGAGGCCAGACACGCGGGCCTGGGACCCCAGCACCGTTAGCGCACGCACAGCCCCTGCAAACGGAGAGATCCCTTCCCACTCTCTGCGGACAGACCTCCTCTCTGGGATCCAAAGACCCTGACTCGCTGTGACGCACCATCTGACCTTTTATTCCTAACGTTTTATTAAACTTTATTGTTCCCATTGGGTTATATCCCCTCTGTGTATCTGATCCTACTGTGATACGTTTAGTTTTTTATTTTTTACTTTTTAAAATATATTTTATTGATTTTTCACAGAGGAAGGGAGAGAGAGAGAGCTAGAAACATCGATGAGAGAGACACTGATTAGTCGCCTCCTGCACAGCCCCTACTAGGGATGTGCCCGCCACCAATGTACATGCCCGTGACCGGAACCTGGGACCTTTCAGTCCGCAGGCTGACGCTCTATCCACTGAGCCACACCGGTTTCGGCCATCTAGTTTTTTTTAAAAAAATTAAATTATCGGGGTGACACTGGTCAGCACACACACACAGGTTTGAGGTGCGGGCTCTATGTTAGGAGATCTGTGCATTGCGCTGTGTGGACCCCCCACCCCCAGTCAGCTCTTCTCCCGGCACCTCACAGGGGCCTGGCGCATCCACTCCCCAGGCTAACAGGAGCCAGGACCACAGCCAGGAGCGAGGGCGGGCGGCACTGCCAGCGGAAGTGCGGGATTTTCCACGGAAACGCACACCTTTGGAGGCGCTCCGAGCACTGAACCCCATGTGTGTCCTGTAAGAAGCGGGGATCTCCCCGAAGCTTGTGAGATGAGGGCGGGGCTCTGCCCAGCAGCTCTTAGCTGAGGGTCAGGCACCGCGCTGTTTCCCTCTCAGACACAGAACCGGGGTGCTGACGGCTGACCTGAATCAGTGACTGTGTGGAGGCCAAGCACACGTGGCCGAACCCCAAGGCCAGGAACGCCCAGCTGGGCACTCTGACACGTCTGGCCGCCGCCGCTAAACCACCGCGCTCCTCAGCCGCCGCTGGGACCGGTCCAAACCGCGTCCAGTCCACATCTGACGCGAAATGAGAACCCTGTTTCTTCGCTAACGTTCTCAGATAAACATCTAAAAACCGGGGTCTTGAAAAAGAATCAAATCCTTTGCAGAACCAAGTAAACAGGACAAGAGTGTAAACGAACTGGCTGAGAATCAGTCTTCGCGTTTCACTCCGCTCCGAGCCCCGGCGTTGCTGGCACGGGGCTTTAGCCCGGGCGTTGCTGGCACGGGGCTTTGGCTAGAGGAGAGCAATCCTCGCGCTCACCGGCCACGCCAGGGCGCAGAGGCTGGGGTTCTGCAGGCCGAGGAGGAGTTTGTAGGGCACACAAAATGCCGGGATAAGATGGCGTGGTCAAGGGCATCCTTTCTGGGTTCAAATTTCTGCCTTCGTGCTGATCAGCTGGGTGACGTCGGACGAGTCCTAACCTCTGACCCGGCTTCCTTCTCTGTGAAGGGGACACTGAGTGCCCACCTCCCAGGGCTCGTGTGCGGGTCACATGAGATGACACGCGTGAGCAGTGCCGGACACACAGCCTGCCACCGTCAGTCTGGGTGGATCTGCTTGGCTGCTGCGTGTCCACGGGGGAGGAAGGAGGCGGGGGAAGGCTTTGTTTCGGTTGAAAATGGAGACTCCCGACTTCCACGGTGACTGCATGGCTCCATCCGAAGAGGAACGACGAGGAAAGAAACCGTCCTGCCCTCGCTGGTCTGGCTCAGTGGCAGAGCGTCGGCCTGTGGGCTGATTCCATTCGGGTCAAGGGCACTTGCCCGGGATGAGGGCTCGATTCCCAGTGGGGACCATGCAGGAGGCGGCTGATCAGCGATCCTCTCTCATCACTGATGTTTCTATCTCTCTCTCTCCCTCCTTCCTCTCTGAAATCAATTAAGAAAAAAAAAAGAAATTGTCTTGCAATAAATACACTTGGAAGAGTAGAGATGGAGAGCGGTCTCCGATGCACATTTTACCCCACAAGACTCACAGAGAGAGGCCGCACAGACCGAGCAGTAAGAGCGAGAGTATCTTTACAGCGCGTCTCAGAGCAAAGGGGACTCCCTCGCTTTACAGATGCGGACACCACTGCCCCTGAGCCCGGGACCTCCGACAGAAACAAGCAACCCTCTCAACGCCAGGAAAAGGGCAGAGACAGAGCATCGCAGCATTTCTGGCTTTTGACTGTAGAGACAGTAAAATGAGACGCCAAGCACACAGTTAAACTGTAAAGTCCAATAAAAATGGGAGGAGGGGCCCTAGCCAGTGTGGCTCAGTGATTAAATTGTTGGCCCACGCACCAAGGGTTCTTGGGTTTGATTCCCGGTCAAGGGCAAGTACCTGGGTTGCAGGTTCGATCCCAGGCCCTTGTCAGGGTGCATGCCGGAGGCAACCAATCCACGAGTCTCTCTCACATTGATGTTTCTCTCTCTCTTCTTCCCCCTCCCTCTCTCTAACAATCAATGGGAAAAATGTTTTCGGGCGAGGATTAATCAAAAACAACAACAAAGTGTGTCATTTCTCTGCTGAGCCAGAATTGGAAAATGTCCTGTTCAGATTGGCCCCTTGCCTTAAAATCCACGAAACAGTGCGTTATTAACCGTGACGGTAAGATGATAATTAGTCGGAAAGGCTGATGAATTGTTAAAACAATAATACTGATATCACTACTGAGTGCAGCCAGCACTGATTGCGTGCTTGACTACCGGTCTGTGCTCGTCTCTCCACTGTCCATACATCCTCTCCGTTTCACAGCGGAAGGAAATGAGGCACAGAGAGGGTAAGTCACTGGCCCCAGGTCACACAGCTGGTCAGGGATGGGACAAGAAGTTGCACTCAGCCACTGGCTGCGGAGGGCACCTGCTGGCCAGCACCGTATGGCTTGGTCTTCAAAGTGCCACGGGCAGGGCGCCGCCCAGGATGAGAGGCGCAGAGAGACGCTCTTGGTCCTCACCCCGTGCCTTCCGCACCCCCCTATGCTCCGGGGTCCCTCCTCGCACCACAGACCCTCCGAACACGCCTGTACCTCCGGTTAGCCATCTCTGGTTCGCGTAGGATGGCTCTTAAGACGTCTCTCTTGGCTGGGTTGTCTTCTTCATCCACGTAGATCACTACCAAAAAAAAAACAAAATAAAAACAGCAAAAATCAAAACGTCCACAGGACGTCACTCGGAAACTCGCCACAGAAGTTCCACCCGTGCTGTGTACACAAGATGCCTCCCCAGAGACAAAACATTGCAGTACTTCCGGCTTTTAACTTTGTAGAGATAAAATGAGACCCAAGTACACAGTTACACTATAGAGCCAGAGTCAAACCCGAGGGCACCTCCTGTGTGCGCACTGTCCATTCCCGGTCAGGGCACGTGCCGGGGCTGTGCAGGAGGCAGCCGATCCATGATTCTCTCTCATCACTGATGTTTCTCTCTCGCCCTTCCTCTCTGAAATCAATGAAAAGAAATATTTTGAAAAGGTCTACAATGTAAAAAATTCAAACGCATCCTTTAAAAAGAAATGCTGGCAATTGTGAAAAATACCAGAACTCCTACAGGTTAAGCTATTGGCCTTTCATTCTCCTCAGAAATCACATCTGTGAAGGCCTGGCTAGAGTTGGACATACACATACGAAAGCGAGCACCTCCAAAAGATACACCCCAGTAGCCACACGCTTGGGTGGGTTTTCAATGCTCGACCATCAACAGCAAGCCTCCTGCAGGTAGGAAGGTCCTATAGCCTCCCCGTGTCACGTGGCAGAGTAAGAGATGCAGGTGGCGTAATGACCTTGAATCTCAATCACTGTGGGGAGAGGTATCACCCCAACCCTTCCTTTGCCAACTTTCTCCTCCCGTGCGCCACAAGGTCTGAAGCTCCGCCTCCTTTCCGTGTTCTGAATTAGCCTTCATGTCCCACAGGTAGACTTTTCAGTGCTCAGAGATTGGGGACCTCGATGGCCTGTACAGGTCGCATAAAAACTTTGACTGCTTCCAGTCATCCTCCCGCCCTGGTCAATTCCCTGGGAGGCTTTATTTTTTGCACCTCTCCAATTATACATCATGATGCTCTTTTAAAAACATCTTCAAGTTGGTTGACAGAAGGATTTACAAGTTGGTCTTACTGGTTCAGTAGACTTATATGTCAACTAGCAGATAGATACAGCCCTAAATTAAGAAAAAAAATGCCTGCTTCTAAAAATGGAAGTGTGGGCTAAACGATAAAA
>PVJN01047081.1:0-16126 GCA_004026805.1 Lasiurus borealis
ATACAGAGGCAGTAAAGCCTCAAACAGACTGAAATTATAGCAGGAAGATTAAAGTTAGGTGGGGTAGATGGGAGATCAATCAAGGGACTTGTATGCATGCATATAAGCATAACCAATGAACACAGACACTGGGGGGGTTGGGGTATGCCTGGGAGGGAGGGGGGGCATGGGGAAACATGTACAAAAAATTAATAAAAAAATAGAGACAATGAATATTTATAAACACACAAATGACACTTGTAGGAATGTAAATTACCATATGTGAAATTAAAAATACACAGATAACATTAATGACAGTTTAGATAAGAAAGGATTAGTGCATTTAAAGGCATAGCAATAAAACTATCCAAAATGAAGTACAAAAAGGAAAGAGAGCCTGGTTGGTGTGTCTCTGTGCTTGAGCGTCAACCTATGAACTAGGAGGTCACCCTTTGAGTGACTCTCTGTTAGGACACATGCTCAGGTTGTGGGTTTGATCCCCTGTAGGGGGTGTGCAGGAGTTAGTCAATCAATGATTCTCTCATCCTTGAAGGGGTGTGAGGAGGCAGCTTATTGATTGATATTTTCTCACTTAGATGTTTCTCTCCCTCTCCCTCTTTCTCCCTTCCTCTCTCTCTAAAAAGTAAAAAATATTAATAAAATTCAATTTTGCCAATCTAATAATTATTATATTCCTTTGCTAAGGCTGTGTCTTAGTCTGTTTATAATCCTATAACAAAAATACCATTAACTGAGTGGCTTAAACAACAATTATTTATATCATACTTCTAAAAGCTGGAAAGCCAAGATCAAAGCACCAGCAGGTTCAGTGCCTGATGAGGACTCACTTCCTGGTTCATAGATGCCTGTCTTCTTGTTATGTGTTCACATTGTAGAACGGATGAAAATCTCTCTGGGGTATCTTACATAATGGTATTAATTCCATTCATGGGGGCTCAGCCTTCATGATCTCATCACCTCCCAAAGGTCCCACCTCTTAATACAATCAGATTGGAAATTATGATTTTAGCATATGGATTTTAGTTGGACACAAATATTCAGGCCATATCTTTCTACCCCCAAAGCCAATAGGAATATATATAATCATGAAGCATAGCACACAATTATTGAGGCTGAGAAGTGCCAAGATCTGCTGTGTATAAACAGGAGATCCAGGAAATCTTATAGTGTACTAGCAATTCAATCTGAGTCTGAAGGCCTTCGAATTAAGAGAACCAGTGCTATAAATCCCAGTTATAGGGAAGCAAAAGATAAAAAAAGAAGTTCCAGTTCATGCAGTGATGCAGGAAAAGAAAGGGTGAATTTCTTTAGTTTGTTTTTTGTTCTATTCTGATCAGCCCTCAATGGATTGGATGATGTCCAATCACATTGGGGAATGCTATCTACTTTCCTGAGTCCACCAGTTCAACAGCTAATCTCATCCACAAACACTCTCACAGATATACCCAGAAATAAAGTTTAATCTGGCCACTCAATTGTCAGTCAAATAGACATCATTATAAGCTTTCACAACAGAATCCCATAAACAGGGTGGTTTAAACAAAAAAACCACCATAATCACAATTATGGATTCTAGAAGACCAAGACCAGTCTTAGTTTCCCCTGAGACCTCTTTCTTTGGCCTGCAGACTTTCTTCTTTGGGAACACATCCCTGGTGTCTTTTTGTGTCTCCAAATTTCCTCTTCTTATAAGGAAAGCATTCAGATTGGATTAAGACACACTCTACCCAAAACTGGTTTGGCTCAGTAGATAGAGCGTCAGCCTGCCGACTGAGGGGTACCAGGATCGATTCTGGTCAAGGGCATGTGCCTTGGGTGTGGGAACATTCCCAGTGGGGGTGTGCAGGAGACAGCTGATTGATGTTTCTCTCTCATCGATGTTTCTGGCTCTCTGTCTCTCTCCCTTTGCTCTGTGAAAAATCAATAAAATATATTTTTTTAAAAAGACACACTCTGACAATCTCATTTCAACTTAATCACCTCTCTAAAGGACCTATCTCCAAATACCTTCTGAGGGACCAATGTCTAGGTTTTCAACACATGATGTTGAGGAATACAATTCAGCCCATAACAACTATAAACCCTCAAATCTAAGTTCAGTGAACCACAAGCACATACAAAACAACAACAAAAAAAACTATACTAAGGTAAAAAAATAATTATATTGATTAAATAATAGTGGTAAAAAGCCCAGTTTTCATGGCTCAGTGGTAAAACATGGACCTATAAAACGGAGGTCACAGTTTGATTCCCAGTCAGGGCACACGCCCTGGTTTCTGGCTCAATCCCTAGTGAGGGAAGTGCAGGAGATGGCAGCAGAACAATGATTCTTTCTCATCATTGATGTTTCTATCTCCCCCTCCCTTCCTCTCTCTCTCTCTCTCTCTCTCTCTCTATATATATATGTATATATATATATATAGAGAGAGAGAGACAATTTTCAAACCAGTTACTAACAAGCAAACAAGCAAAACATTACATGAGAGGGCGGGTATAGAAGGGTTATGGAAAGTTTATTTTGAAAAATAAAAACAAAATGATATTGCAGCAAGATCATTAAAATATTGAAACAAACATACTGTCAGCATATAATAATATACCCAAAGAAAATAGCTTTCAGAAACAAAGGTAAAATAATGACTTTTTCAGGCATAGGAAAACAGTCAATTAATTCATCATCAGCAAAATCATACTACCATCAAAGTAAAAGGAAGGCCTTTGTGCAAAGGGAAAATTATGCCACAGGAAAATATAGATCTTCACAAAAATATGAAGAGTACTGAAAATGCTAGCTACATAAGGGTCTAAACAAGTCTGATTTTTAATTTTTAAACTATTCAAGTGTTAATGCACTCTTGAAACAAAAATTACAGCCATGTGAAAAAGATTTATAACTAGGCAAAAGTATAATGTATGACAAAAATAATATAATAATATATCTGATTTCATGTAATGTCACTTAGTGTTAAATTGTGATAAGTTAAAATAAATACTATAAAATCTATAGAAAATGCTAAAATAAGAAAACAAATAATTATGTCTAATACGCCAAAATAAGGGATAATTTAATCATAAAAATATTCAATTTAAATAGGATATAGGTAAAAAGGAGAAGAGGGAACAGAAAACTAGAAAGAAAGTAGGAGATGTAACTGGAGAGAGGAAAAACGGCCGCAAAATAGACGGACATGTCTGGAGCCTTATCGCTGGGCAGATGGAGAGAGCAGCTGAGAGTTGCACTTGGAGTGTTTTTGGCAAGTTAAGAGTCAGTTATCCTCCAGGAAAAGATGGGGAAATGCTGGACTGGGCTCCCCTAACCAGGCAGCCCCACTGCCATGGGGGTTTTATTCTGCTGGAGTCACTAGCGCTAAATCGGAGACCACGCCATTTTCCAGGGGAAGTGATGTGTACAGCGGTCTGAAAAGCTACAGATGCTACCCAGTGAAGAGCTAGGGGACCCAGACACAGTTCTCAAATCAGCATAGACACTTGGACTCAGATGAGCTCCACATGCCACATGGAAAGGTCAGATTTCGCCTGGGATAAGACGCCTGTGTGTTGTACCTGGTTGTGTTGTAGCTTGTGCCTTTAAATCAATGTAGAAGAGAACTACATAACCAGACACCCAGAGAAGAAAGACCATGAGCAGACAAAGAAACAGTACACATATGTCAGAAAAGCAGGTATCACCAGAAAAGGAAGTAAACGAAATGGAAGAAGAAATGGACCTACCAAAGAAAGAGTTCTGAAAAATGCCCATAAGGTGGCTGAAAAGAATGGAAGATAAATCGACAATGTGAATAAGAGCCAAGAGGAAATGAAGAAGGAGCAGGAAGAAATGAAGAATAATCAAGAAGCAATGAAAAATGACATAACTGCTATAAAGAACTCAACAGAAAGCATTACAAGTAGACTAGAAGAAGCAGAGGACCACATCAGTGAGCTAGAAGAAAAGGAAGGAAAAAATACCCAAGAATAGCAGCTTCCAGAAAAAAAAACAAAACACAAAAACAAACAAACAAAAAAAAAAAAAACAAGAGGAGAGCCTAAGGGAAATTTGGGATAACATGAAACAAAACATCTGCATAACTGGGGATCCAGAAAGAGTGGAAAGTGAGCAAGGAATAGAAACACTGAAGAAATAATGACAGAAAATTTCCCCAATATAGGAAAGAAAAAAACCCACACAAATCCAAGAAGCTCAAAGAGTCCCAAGCAAAATGAACCCCCCCCCAAAAAAACGACACCAAGGTATATTATAATTAAATTGGAAAACACAAACAACAAAGTAGGAATCTTAAAAGCAGGCAGAGAAAAACAGAAAGTTACCTACAAAGGAACCCCCATAAGACTAGCTACTGATTGCTCAACAGAAACTCATCAGGCCAGAAGGGAATTGAATGAAATATACCAAGTCATCCAAAGGAAGGGTCTGAATCCAAGAATACTGTACCCTGCAAGACTCTCAATCAAAATTGAAGGTGAAATCAAAAGTTTCACAGACAAAAAAGGACTAAGGGAATATATTACCACCAAACCAGCAATGCAAGAAATGTTAAAGGGTCTGCTGTAATTAAAAGAAAGAGAAAGCAAAGAAGGAACTTGTGGGCAAAGACTAAAAATGGCGACAGATAAGTACCTATCAATAATAACTTTAAATGTAACCGGATTAAATGCTCCAATCAAAAGACATAGGGAAACCGATTGGATAAGGAAACATGATCCATATATCTGCTCTCTACAAGAAACCCACCTCAGTAAAAAACACAAACAGACTGAGAGTGAAGGGATAGAAGACAGTTTTTCCGGCAAATGGAAATGAAAAAAAAAAAAAAAGCTGGGTTTGCAATACTTATATCTGAAAAATTAGATGTCAAAGTGAAGGACATAATAAGAGATAAAGAAGGCCACTTCATAATACTAAAGGGAACAATCGAACAAGAAGAAATAAATCTGGTAAACATATAAGCACCCAATATTGGAGCACCTAAATACATGAAAAAAACTCCTAGAGGATATTAAGGGAGAGATTGACAGCAAAACAGTCATAGTAGGAGACATTAATATCCCACTATCATCACTGGACAAATCCTCTAAACAAAAAATCAGCACAGAAACATCAATCCTAAATGACTCATTAGACCAGATGGAATTAATTGACATCTTCAGAACATTTCACCCCAAAGCCACAGAATACAAATTCTTCTCAAGTGCACATGGGTCCTTTTCAAAGATAGATCACATGTTGGGTCACAAGAAAAGTCTCTTCAAATTCTAGAAAACAAAATCATATCAAGCATTTTCTCAGATCACAATGGCATAAAACTGGAAATCAACTACAATAAAAACAATACAAAGAAATCAAACACATGGAGACTAAACAGCATGCAATCAAACAATGACTGGGAAACCAGAGAGATCAAGGAAGAAATAAAAAAAAAAACATAATGAAACAAATGACAATGACAACACATCAATACAAAATTTATGGGACACAGTGAAAGCAGTCTTGAAATGGAAGTTCATAGCTCTACAAGCCTACTGCAAAAAACAGGAAACAGTGGTAACAAATTATCTAAACCTACAACTCAAAGAGCTGGAACAAGAACAACAAGAAAAGCCCAGTGTACTCAGAAGGAAGGAAATAGTGAAGATCAGAGCAGAGATAAACAACTTGGACACCAAAGAATCAATTCAAAAGATCAACAAAACAAAGCTGGTTCTTTGGAAGGATAAACAAGATTGATGGACCTCTAGCCAGGCTCACCAAGAAGCAAAGAGAGAAGACTCAAATAAACAAAATCAGAAATGAAAGATGAGAAATAACAATAGACCCTGCCAAAATACAAAGGATTGTTAAAAAATACTATGAACAACTTTATTGCAACAAATTGGACTACCTACAACAAATGGACATATTCCTAGAAAAATATAACCTTCCAAAGCTCAAGAAAAATCTAAACAGCTCAATAGTCCAATAACGATGGAAGAAATTGAAGCAGTAATCAAAAAGCTTCCAGCAAACAAAAGTTATTGGACTATTGAGATGTTTGGCTTCCTCCTCATTGAGTTTTGGAGGGATATATTTTTCTAGGAAAATGTATAATTTGTTGGAATAGAGTTGTTCATAGTATTTTTTAAAAATCCTTTTTATTTCCACAGGGTCTGTTGTTATTTCTCCTCTTTCATTTCTGAATTTGTGTATTTGGGAACAGATGGCTACACAGGAGAGTTTTACCAAACATTCAAGGAAGAATTAAAAACAGTCCTCCTCGGACTATTCAAAAACATTCAAGAAGAATGAACTCTTCCAAACACCTTCTATGAAGCCAGCATCACCCTAATACCAAAACCAGATAAAGACAACACAAGGAAAGAGAATTATAGGCCAATATCTCTCATGAAAATAGACACCAACATTCTAGCAAATTGGATACGGCAGTACATCAGAAAGATCATACACCGTGACCAAGTAGGATTCATCCAGGGAATGCAGGGATGATACAATATCCACAAATCAATAAACGTGATACATCACATAAACAAATTGACAGATAAAAATCACATAGTCATATCAATTGATGCAGAAAAAGCTTTTGACAAAATCCAACACCCTTTTTTAAAAAAAATATATTTTATTGATTTTTTACAGAGAGGAAGGAAGAGGGATAGAGAGTTAGAAACATCTATCAACTGCCTCCTGCATGCTCCTTACTGGGGATATGCCCAAAACCAAGGTACTTGCCCTTGACCGGAATCGAACCTAGGACCTTTCAGTCTGCAGACCGATGCTCTAGCCACTGAGCGAAATCGGTTTCAGCAACAACACCCTTTCTTGACAAAAATTCTCAGCAAGTTGGGAATAAAGATCATACCTCAACATCATAAAAGCTATATATGATAAACCCACAGCTAACATCATACTCAATGGGCAAAAACTAAAACCATTTCCCCTAATAACAGGAACAAGACAGGGATGCCAACTCTCACCTCCACTGTTCGACATAGTACTGGAAGTATTAGCCATTGCAATTAGACAAGAAGAATTAAAGGCATCCAAATTGGAAAAGAAGAAGTAAAACTGTCCTTATTTACAGATGACATACTACTGTACATAAAAAACCCGAGGCACACCATGCAATAACTAACAGATGTAATAAATGAATTCGGCAATGTAGCAGGATACAAAATTAATGACAAGAAATATGTGACGGGAGACCTTGCCATCTTACAGAGGGATGTGGATGTCTGCGGCAGTCTGAAGCTGGCGGCTGGGGCACCCATCAAGAAGCCGGGGACCCGGGGACCCAGAACTCCGCTCTCCAATCGGCACAGACCTGCGGTGGAATCAGAGATCCACAGAGCACATGGAAAGGTCAGATTTCACCTAGGATAAGAGGGAGGTGGATGTCTGTGGAGGTCTGAAAGCTGAGGCTGATGGAGGCACCCACTGAGCAGCCTGAGACCCAGAGCATGGCTTTCCAGGTGGTGTGGATGCGCGGGCTGCTGATTCGGAGATACACGGGGCACGGAAGGGTCAGATTTTGCCTGGGACTGGGTGAGGTCTCATACCCCCACACAAGAGAGATGCTCACACTGTGGGAACTGGGCTTTGGGAAAGCTGCCTCTGGAGAGGTCCCCAGAGGTGGTCAGGGCATGATTCTTAAGTGTGGAGGCAAACTCTCTGAGCTGTTGACAGAGGGGAGCTCTGGAAAACGACTCGTTTTTTTTCTGGGGCAGAGGGACAGCCTAGGAGTTATTACAGTGTCCCAGCTGCAAAATCCCCACCAACTGGCTTTGAGAACCAGAGTAGCAGGATCTGAGCACAGCCTAGAGAGGTCCTGTGCTTTGTCTCAGATATCAATTCTGAAACACTGCCACCCAGTGGATGACACACAAATTGTCTCTCGCATAATCACAAAAGAAAAAAAAGATTAAAATACCAAGAGGGGAACACAGGGAACTGCAATACCTTCCCTACTGGGAAACAGGAGTGCCAAGCAGAATAGTAGTGGAAGTGAATGACCATTCAATTTTTTCTTTCTTTTTCTTTTTTTCGTTTTTTAATTTTTTTCTAATTTTTCATTTTAACATATTTTAATTTAAAAAAATATTTTTTTTCTTTCCACCTCAATTGATTTTACCTTTCTAATTATTACATTTTGTTTTCAACTAGTATCATTACTACTAGTATTTTACCTTTTTGGAAAAAAACAAGTGTCATTTTCTTTTCTCTTTATTTTACTTCAGGATTAGAGTTCTACATTCTATTCTCATCTTTCCTTTAGCATAATTTTTACTCCATCTCAACTCTCCCTTTATTCCAACACTTTCCTCCTAACTTTCCCCATTTTGTTGTCTTGTTTCTCTTTCCCTTTTCCAACTTTAGATTCTCCCTATTCTTTCTATTTACCTGGTTAAAATTTCACCCCACTTATATATCTAATTTCAAATCCCCTACGCCAAGCCCATACAAACCTCCCTCTTCTTGTCTTCACTAGCCAAAAAGTTGTTTTTTTCTCTATGTCCTTTGTTGCTATTTGCCCAGTGATTATATCAATTTTTTGTACGTTTTTATGAAATTGTTTTAGCTTATTCTACGTGTTTTATTTTGCTTTTTGCTTGCTTTGTTTTTTACCTCATTTTCCCTCCCATCCCTCGATACCTGTTGTTATTTGTAGTTTGTATTAATCTCTAGGTACTGGTTGCTGGACTTTATAAGGATTAGTGACTGTTCTATTGGAGTTTTCTCCTGACACCTATATTGTGTTCACGTTTTCTCTCTTCTCCGCTTTCTTTTCTCTCTGACTTTGTTTCTCTTTCTCTTTTCTTTTTCTTCTTCTCCTTTATTTTATTTTATTTATTGTTTATTTATTTATTTATTTATTTTTCCCCCCTCCCAATTTGATTTTGGCACGTCTTTCCTTTATTTTTCCTCATTCTCCTCTTTTTCTTTCACTACTTACCCCTCATTTTTCTTTCATTGGTGGTCACCTCATTGGTGATTATTAACATCATAAATACATTTCTGTTCAGTGCCTTGTGTGCTGTACCAGGTAGTGTTGTACTTTGTGCCTTTGAATCAACATAGGAGGGAGAAATACATAACCAGACACCTAGAGAAGAAAAACTATGGGCAGAAGAAGAAACAGCACGCATACGACAGATAGGTAGGTATCACCAGAAAAGGAAGTAAACGAAATAGAAACAGAAATTACCCTGCCAGAGAAAGAGTTCAGAGAAATGATCATAAGATGGATGAAAATAATGGAAGACAAAATCGACAATCTGAGTAAGAGCCATGAGGAAATGAAGAAGACCCAAGAGGAGATGAAGAAGGAGCAAGAAGAAATGGAGAAGAACCTAGAGAAGGTGCAGAATAAACAAGAAGAAATGAAAAATGACATTACTGCTTTAAAGAACTCAATAGAAAGCATCAAAAATAGACTAGAAGAAGCAGAGGACCGCATCAGTGAGCTAGAAAACATGGTAGGAAAAAATACGGAAGTACAGCAGCTTCTAGAAAAAAATATTAAAAAGCAAGAGGAGAGTGTAAGGGAACTTTGGGATAACATGAAAAAAACAACAACATCCTCATAATTGGGGTTCCAGATAGATCGCAAAATGAACGAGGATTAGAGAACCTCTTTGAAGAAATAATGACAGAAAATTTACCCAATATAGGAAAGAAAAAACCCACACAAATCCAAGAATCTCACAGAGTCCCAAGCAAAATCAACCCCAACAAAACGACACAAAGTCACATTATAAATAAATTGGCAAACACCAATTACAAAGTAATATTCTTAAACATGGCCAGAGAGAAACAGAAAGTTTCCTACAAAGAAACCCCCATAAGACTACCTACTGATTTCTCAACAGGAATTCATAAGGCTAAAAGGGAATGGAATGAAATACACAAAGTCATGCAAAGGAAGGGTCTGAATCCAAGAATACAGTACCAGAAAGGCTTTCAATCAAAATTGAAGGTGAAATCAGAAGCTTCACAGACAAAAAGGACTAAAGGAATATATTACCACCAAACCAGCAATGCAAGAAATGTTAAAGGGTCTGCTGTAATAAAAAGAAATAGGAAGCAAAGAAGAAACTCTGGGCTAAAGACTAAAAATGGCAACAGATAAGTACTTATCAATAATAAGTTTAAATGTAAACGGATTAAATGCTCCAATCAAAAGATACATGGTAACTAATTGGATAAGGAAACATGGTCCATATATCTACTCTGTGCAAGAAACCCATCTCAGGAAAAGAGATGCACACAGATTGAGGGTGAAGAGATGGAAGATGGTTATTTCAGGCAAATGGAAAAGAAAAAAAAAGCTGGGGTTGCAAATCTTATATCTGACAAATTAGGTGTGAAAGTGAAGGACAGAATAAGAGATAAAGAAGGCCACTTCATAATACTACAGGGAACAATCCAAAAAGAAGAAATAACTATGGTAAACATATATGCACCCAATGAAGGAGCACCTAAATACATAAAAACCTCTTGCAGGATACTAATGGAGTGATTGACAGCAAAACAATCATAGTTGGAGACTTTAATACCCCACTGTCACCATTGGACAAATCCTCCAAACAAAAAATCAGCAAAGAAACATCAATCCTAAATGATTCACTAGACCAGATGGAATTAACTGACATCTACAGAACATTTCACCCCAAAGCTACAGAATATACATTCTTCTCCAGTGCACATGGGTCATTTTGAAAGATAGATCATATGTTGGGTCATAAGAAAAGTCTCTTTGAATTCAAGAAGATGTAAATCATATCAATCATTTTCTCAGAACACAGTGGGATAAAACTGGAAATCAACTCTAATAAAAACAATAGAAAGAAATCAAACACATAGAGATTAAACCGCATGTTATTAAACAACGACGGGGTAACCAGAGAGATCAAGGAAGAAATAAAAAACATCATGGCAACAAATGACAATGAGAACACAACAATACAAAATTTATGGGACACAGTAAAAGCAGTCTTGAGAGGGAAGTTGATAGCCCTACAAGCCTACTGCAAAAAAAAACCCCAGAAAACAGTGGTAACAAATTATCTAAACCTACAACTCAAAGAGCTGGAACGAGAACAACAAGAAAAGCCCAGTGTACTCAGAAGGAAGGAAATAGTGAAGATCAGAGCAGAGATAAACAACTTGGAGACCAAAGAATCAATTCAAAAGATCAACAAAACAAAGCTGGTTCTTTGGAAGGATAAACAAGATTGATGGACCTCTAGCCAGGTTCACCAAGAAGTAAAGAGGGAAGAACCAAATAAACAAAATCAGTTATGAAAGAGGAGAAATAACTACAGACCCTGTGGAAATACTGAGGACTGTTAAAAATACTATGAACAACTCTATTCCAACAGATTGGACAACCTCCAAGAAATGGACATTTCCCTAGAAAAATATATTCTTCCAAAACTCAATGAGGAGGAAGCCAAATATCTCACTAGACCAATAACTATTGAAGAAATTGAAGCAGTCATCAAAAAGCTTCCAGCAAATAAAAGCCCAGGACCACCTGTCTACACAGGAGAGTTTTACCAAACATTCAAGGAAGAATTAAAACCTATCCTCCTCAGACTATTCAAAAACATTCAAGAAGAAGGAACACTTCAAAAACCTTCTATGAAGCCAGCATCACCCTAATACCAAAACCAGAGAAAGGCCACACAATGAAAGAGAGTTATAGGCCAGTATCTCTCATGAACATAGATGCCAAAAATCCCCAACAAAATTCTAACAAATCGGATCCAGCAGCATATCAGAAAGATCATATACCATGACCAAACAGGATTCATCCCAGGGATGCAGGGATGGTATAATATCCACAAATAAATAAATGTGATACATCACATGAACAAATTGAAAGATAAAAATCACATAGTCATATCAATTTATGCAGAAAAAGCATTTGAAAAATCCAACACCCTTTCTTGACAAAAACTCTCAGCAAAGTGGGAATAGAAGGATCATACCTCAACATCATAAAAACCATATATCATAAACCCACAGGTAATATAATACTCAATGTGCAAAAACTAAAACCATTTCCCCTAAGAACAGGAACAAGACAGGTATGCCCACTTTCACCTCTCCTGTTCGACATAGTACTGGAAGTATTAGCCATTGCAATTAGACAGGAAGAAGAAATAAAAGGCATCCAAATTTGAAAAGAAGAAGTAAAGCTGTCCTTATTTGCAGATGACATGATATTGTACATAAAAAGCCCAAAGGACTCCATTCCAAAACTAATTGACTTATTTAATGGATTTGGCAATGTAGCATGATCCTCATGCCATTGCAAAGATGGCAGAGCCCACAGCCAATAATGAGGGAATATGCTATTTGACTTCCCTTCCCTCAAAGATTATGGAGCCCACAGCCACAAGTTGGTGGCACCCAGTCCCCTCAGCCCCTTCAGGGTGGCAGACAGGCAGCCCTACCATGCATCTACCTCCAGAGTCCCCCAGTTGCCTCAGCCCCCCAACTTCCTAGGGTTGGCTGCCCAACTGCCCAGGGCCACTTGAGGCTCAGGTAACTAGGGACAGCCAAGGCTTGTGCTGCCGGCAGTGGCAGCTGCAGAGGAGTGATGGGGCATCACCTTTTTCTGATCTCCAGGTTGCCTCCCACCCCTGAGGGCTCCTGGACTGTGAGAGGTGGCAGACCGAGCTGAGGGAACCCCTGCTCCAATCATGAATTTTCATGCACTGAGCCTCTAGTACATTAAATAAATTGTCTATAAATAAAAAATCACATAAAGCTAGAGTATTGTTTTATGAGATTTTTGATGAATGTTTTGTGACCAGGAATCTAACCCTATATAGTAGTTTGCCAAGGCACAATAGTTCAGTGTTCACTAATTCAGTGTTTGTAGTGACTGTATAGTACATAACTACCATAAATAATGAAAGCCAACTGCATTTTCAAAGGTTATTGCTAAGAACAAAGGAATTTATGTATAAAACACTTAGTACTCTATTAATATTGTGAGTAGTTTTGCAGACTGAGCTGTTTTCACACAGTGCAAAAATCTTTCTGGACATAGGAAAAGCATATTCCCACTTGAATGCACTCAATAACTCTTTCTTGCCTCAGGAAATATGAGAATGTGGCTCAATAGCACATGCATAGAAGTACTAGTAGTGTAATACCAAGTAGTGACCTACTCAAATAGAAATATTTTAAGTTCAATGCAAAGCTGTTGTCCCTTGTCCACACTTGTCCTAAATAACACATCCTGCAAATTTCACTGGCTAGCTTTTCCTTTGGATGCATCTATTTTTCTGACTTTAATTTCAGGAGCCCTTAAATATGTTCTAACTTCTCTATGGGCTTGTCTTTGTGCCTCAGCAATAGCAGTAACACAGAATAATTTAATAGTCACCAATGTTTATTCCTAATATCATAATTTAAGATAATATACTATTTATTTATCTATCAATTCTTCTAGACTGTAAAAAGTACATATTAATTATAAACACAGAGTCAAAATAACTGATGAAAGGTGATTCTTTTGTATATGTGAGTGACTGTGCTGGCATATGTGCATAAAATTTTTCTAGTGTTTTGTCTAACTGCTATGTGAAATGCCATTATTTAATTTTTCAAAAGATTAATGTTTGTACATACATGTAACAGCCTGCTGCCAAGGTAATTGTCAAAATTCTGCTTCAGACATTATGTATTTTTGACAGTTGAAAACTCAGAACTTATTTTGGCTACTTTTCTAGTTTCCAACAGTTTATTTTCCTGACATTCATTAACTGCTTTGTTATATATTTTAATGCCACAGCAAGCCTGAAAAAGCATTGCTCTTTGGAAAGGCCACAAAATAATGACTTCAACAACAAAAAGCTAAATGTTCTCCTGTCACCTTATATATTTTAAAAAGCTAAATGTCGCTTATATTTTAGGGAAAAAAAGAAGAAATCACCATTTGAGTCTGAAAATCATATACTAGCATACAAGCTTTTGATTTTGTGTATCACTCCCACCCAAATTCTATGAACAGCTATTCTATCCCAATCAAAAGACTCTTAGTGTTTTTCTCAAGTGTCTTGGAATAGTATTTTGAATCTAGCCATGGCAACCAGCTGTGAAAATGGAAAGGCTATCTCATTTACCTATTTTTACCTTTCAAATTATAAAAGTTTTAAATAATTAATGAAGATATTGAAGATACAAGGTACATTGCACTTCATTTAATTCTATTATACTGTCCAAGTCTTGGACTAGTTCAATGTTAACCATTATTTTAAAATCATACTTTAGGATGAGTAGCAAAACATGATCTAGTGAACATTAAAATTAAGTCAAATTTATACTCTGTCTCATTCCTTTCACTCTATTTTTAATTGGCTCTCACCACTGTCTCTATGCCACACCTATACCTAATTTAGACTCTCCATTGCCTTTGAAGGGTTACATTATAGATAAAGGAATACCTCCTTTCACACAAGGCAGTGGGATGAATGAAGATGGAGAGATAGCTATGCTGTCAATGAGCAGAAAGAAGAATATGATTCCACTTCTCTGGCTCTGCCAAGGACATGTTCAAGGACACAATGATACTATCTCTGAAATATAAGACTTTTGTTCTCAGGCGATCCCACTAAGCTGAATAAATATATTTCTGAAAATATGGAACACTGAACTCAATTATATGATTTTTCCTCTACATGATATGTTTAAGGATAACATAATCATATTTAAATTTATATTTTACACAGAACAAAATGAGAAATTAATGAAGATGTAATTCCTATCAACATAAAGCTAGGTGTATGAAATTTAAAGAAATGTATTATTTTCTGAAGCAATATTCTTTGTATGTTTTCAGTGTTCACAATCCTTTCTTTGAGAAATTTGTGTTAGTAAATGACATTTTTAAATATCATTACTTTGAAAATAAGTTGACAACTCTATATAAGAGATAAACATCTGTGTACCACTGGTACATGCCAACTGACCATGTGAAAGCACACATACACACACACATGCACACTTAACAAAAATGATTAGACCCATTTAACTGTTTAACACCATAGAAGCAAAACATACTGCTTAATAGGAATATCGCTTACTTATAAGGTAAACATAATAGTATTTACATATATACACTGATTATTATGCATTCAGATATCATAATAATCTGGCCACTCAATGTAGATATACCATGCTAACAATAATAAAAGAAAACTGAAGTGGCTACATTAAAATCAGCCAAACTAGATTTTAGAGAAAAAGGCTATTACTAAAGATAAAGGTGGTAATTTCATAATGTTGAAGTCATCAATCCATAAAGAGAACATAAAAATTCTGAACTTCTATATACCTAACAACAGAATACAGCTTCTAGATATAAAAATCTCTCTCCCCACCCCCCTCTCTCTCTCATATATAATTGACTTTTAAATATTTAAATATTTATCAACCCTATACCCTCCACCCCACTCAACTTAATTTTGACACTCTTGCTCAACTCAGTGGAGAAAGAATCTTTCTCCTTTTTTTTTTAGTGAATGGTGCAGGACTAAGTAGCTATACATAGTTTAAAAATTAAATATTTATATGGTGCAGTCATTATCCTCACCTGAGGATATTTTTATTGATAATAGAGAGAGAGGAGGGGAGAGAGAAAGGTCGATATGAGAGAGAAACACCAACCAGTTGCTTTTCCATACACTCCCCAACTAGGGATGAAATCCCCAACTCAGACATTTGCCTTGATCAGGTATTGAACTGGCAATCTTTCAGTGCATGGGATAACACCGCAATCAAACAAGCATACAGCCTGGGCTCCACCCCTAGGTTTTTATCTAAGAGTAATAAAATCATGTGTTCACATAAAGACTTGTACACAAAAATTCAAGCATCTTTATGTGTAACCCCAAAACTAAAAAAAAAAAAAGTCTTAGGTGTACAATAAGTGGATAAACAAATTATGGAATATATCTATATATATAAAAGCCTAAGCGACCATTATGGCAGAACAACTGGTCCGTAGGATGCACACTGACCACCAAGGTGCAGACACTCAACACAGTGTGATCCTTCAGTGGGAGCACCACTCAGCTAGAAGCAGGGCTCGTTGCT
>PVJN01047082.1:0-16162 GCA_004026805.1 Lasiurus borealis
CCCCCCTCTCCCTCTTTCCCTCCCTCCCTCCCTGTCCAGCCATCGCCTGCTGAAACGCGACCTTACGCATCCACTGACCCCCGCACAGACATCTCTGCACCCACTCCTCTTCCACAAGCGGCACCCGTGACCCGGGGCCCTCCTTTCTGACCTCCGCCCCAGCCCCTCCTTCAGTCACAACATTTGAGCATCGTCCCCAGTCAGACGGGGCTGGGCTCTGGGGAAGAGTCGAGTCCACCTGGCGCGGCCCGGAGTTGGGCCTGGAAGGGGAGCAGCGGCCCCAGGAGCCGTGAGCAGACGCCCCTAAGGACACACTGGAGGCCAGGACAACCCGCTGCAGGCAGAGTCCCCTGGCCTGCGGGCTGCGGCAGGCGCGTGCGCCACCTGCTGGCGACAAGTGAGAAGTGCGTCTGCTGCCCCGCTTCCCTGGGTCCGGAGCTCAGGCCTGGGCAGCCGGGGTCAGGGGCCGGGCAATGTCCTTTAACAAGACCTGAGGTTCCCCTGCCCCGGGTGTGTCCCACGCCAGCATCATCAGCTCTGCAAACACAGTGAGGGCCAGCCCCTCTGAGGCACTGGTGACCTGATGATCGGCCAGAGAGCAGCGATGCCTCAGGCTGGGAGGCAGTGGCGGGGACTAACCCTCGTTACACGGGACCCACTTAATTACCGCAGCTCCTGCTGGATCAGAATCGCCTCACCGCCCGCCCACCGGCCTCCCGTACCCCTCCCCCACCCCTCCCGCACCCCTGTCCCCTCCTCCACCTGCTGGGCAAGGCAGGGGGGACGTCATTGCTATTTGACGGGCAGGTGGGGATGGATGAGCCAGCTAGGAGCCAGGTCTGCCGTCTCCAGGAGGCAGGAGGGGGCAGGGTGCCCAGCCTCCACACAGCCGGGCTGCACGGACACCCCCAACTCCCTCCACAGTAGGACCCCGGGGAGCAGTGGGTTCCGTGGCTCCCGCTGCGGCAAGGGCTTAGCCTGGCCCTGCAAGAGCCGAGCGACCAGCAGCCGGAGCCCCAGGCGACCGCCTGCCCCGCCCCCCACCCCCTCAATACACCCCCTTCACCGGATGAGCCGCCATCCTCCCCTGAGAGGCCAGCCTGTGGCCACCTGGGGATCACAGCTTCTTCCCAACCTCAGTTTCCCTCCTGTCCGCTAAGAGGTCGCGCCGGACTCCCCACGAGGTTGCCCTGAAATGCTATAATCCCATAATCCCCTCCGCCTGCCTGCCTTCATCGGGGAACGCAGAGTCCACAGGCCCCCCGGGGGTGCTAGGCATCCCCAGTTCCCCCAGACCCCCCTCCTCCAAACCACAATGGTCTGGAGCAGTGGTTCTCAACCTGTGGGTTGCAACCCCTTTGGGGGTCGAACGATCCTTTCACAGGGGTCGCCTAAGACCATGGGAAAACGCAGATATTTACATCACGATGCATCACAGTAGCAACATTTCATGGTTGGGGGTCACCACCCCATGAGGAACTGTGTGCAAGGGTCTCGGCCTGAGGAAGGTTGAGAACCACTGGTCTGGAGACTGGCGGCCAACAGGACTCTGGAGACTGACTGGAGACTTCCGGTCAGCAATGCCACCCACCAGCCAGGAAGGGCTAGGAGCCAGACCCCGGGGGCGCCTCCCTGCGGAGTCTTGGCTCTCACTGGAAGAGGCCTGCCCAGCCCTGAGGGCAGGCGGGGCGCTCCTCTCTCCATCAGGACTGGGGTGGGGGGAGCAGGGGGCGGGCAGCGTCCAGCCCAGGGCCGCGGCCGCCGGTTCTCGCCACTTTCAGAGCCAGGGGACAGCAGCACCCCAGCCATGGCCAGCCTGGCTATGGGGCCCGCCCACTCTGTTCTGCAGGGACCTGGTGGCCAGCAGGCAGGGAGCCCCACAGGGTGGCAGGGCCAGGAGCAGAGGGAGGAGTATACAGTCTCCTTCTGTCCACACAGTTTTCCAAAAATAATAAGGTGACCTGTTCCGTCCACCAGTGTCCCGCCCCCTCCTCCTCCGCCCCGGGTTCAGGCGGTGGAGGATCCATGAGAGGGGGCCCCACAGCCCCAGGCCGCGAGGACACTGTCAGTCCCCGGCAGTGTGTGGTGCCCAGGCTGGCGGTGCCCGCCTCCCCAGCCGTGGCATGGAAAACGGCTGTGCCCACACCGGTCACCTTACTCCAGACCTGGCATCGTTACGCCCCTTCTCTCACTACCCCGCCCCCAACCCCACCTCCACCGGCTTCCGCCGGGGAAACTGAGGCCCAGAGAAGGGGGGTGGCCTGACCGTGTCCCCCTGCGCTCCCACAGGCAGCTCCGGACCAGCCCTGGCCTCTGAGGACCATCAGTGCCCCTGCCTGCCCGCATCGCCCCCGGCAGCCACCAGGGGGCAGCAGCACCCCAGCCATGGCCGGCCCGGCTGTGGCCACTCCGCTCGGTGGGGACCTGGTGGCCAGCGGGCAGGGAGCCCCGCGTGCGGCCAGGCCAGGAGCAGAGGGAGGAGAGGATGGTCTCCTTCTGGCCACACAGTTTCCCAAAAATAACAATCGAGGGCGTCTGCACTTTATTAAAACACAGAAAGTCTGGCGACGCCCCTGCCTTCTGGGCTGGACAGCTGCCTCCCCTGCGGCACCCCGTTCCCGCCCCCACACGCTTGTTCACGTGACCCTGGGCCTTCAGGAGGCATGTGCACCTGAGACCAGTGGAGGTTCCCCAGCCGGGTGTCCTGGAGGCCGGGCCCCCCAACCTCAGCACTGCTTACTGAGCATCAGGAAATTCTAGCCAAAGGTCCCTGGGCCCCTGCTACAAAGCTGCACGCACATGCACACGTGTGTACACACACACATGCACACACATGCACACACACAGCACTCCCAGTGGCCCTCTGCTCAGTGCGTGGGACCCGAGCTGGGCCAGAGCCCTTGCGTCCCCCTCAATCTGGGGCTGCAGGGACCACAGCAGAGCACGGCACAGAGCCCCAAGCAGACCCTCAGCCCGGGAGGGGCCGAGGCCCAGGTGTGGCGTGAGCCAGGCAGAGGCCAGCCTAGAGCACAGGAGGCCGCAGCGGGGGCAGTGCCCACAGCCCCGTGTGCCTGGGGCGCCCTGGGCTAGAGCCACCCCGGGTCCTGGGGCACCTCTCCTGGCCCAGCCCGCTCTCCTGCCGTCTCTTTCCCATCAGCATGGCAGGTGCCGCTCCCGCTCCAGCTCCCTGCAGGCCTGCCACCTGCCTCCGTGCCCTGAGCTCCAGGCCTGTGGCGGTCCGGCCCCCTCTTCCCCCACCCCATCATCCCCGCATGAAGGGCTCTGGAAGTCTGCGGGAGCAGCCGCCGCCTTGGGTCCCAAGACCCAGGGAACCACCAAGGTGAGGGGCTGAGCCCGCAGTAGGTGCCGTCAAACCCTCCCCCCAGGCGGAGGCTGGCCTTCAGGGCTCAGCGGGGCCCTCCAGGCCCCCGGCCCCCACACTCCAGTGAAAGGGAGAGAACGGACAGGCCGGGGAGGCCTTCACAGTCCAGGGTTCGGAAACTCGAGATCAGGGGCCTGGTGACCATGGCCGAGGCCCAGCCAGGAGGTCCGAGACCTGGCGCCATCCTGGCTCGGGCAGGGGGACGGACAGGTGGATGGTTGAGCCACAGGCTGCCCCCCCGTCTCCCTCAGACCAGGGCCAGGAGGGGGCAGCCACGGAGAGCCACGGAGGAGAGGACAGGGGCTCCGAGAGGCCGGGGAGGCAGCCGAAGGCCCTCAGCAGAGACGTGGGAGCCCGGCCAGACGGAACGGCCGCTCCCAGCAGCCCTTGTCCGCCCCTCGCCCCTCGCCCCTCGCCATGACCCCATTCTCCCACACGGCTGTTTGCTTTCCTTGCTGGTTCTTGACCGAGTCTGGGCGTTAACCCTTCGATCGCTAGACGTGCCGCCAGCATCTTCCACTCGTGGCTTGTCTTTTCCACCCTGTGTGGTCTGATTTTCTAAAAGCCTTCATTCCGATGCCGTCAAACTCATCAGCTTCCCTTCCCCTCCCACTCAGCATCCTAAAGACACCCTCACCTCGTGAAATGGGCGTGTGTTCTTCACGTTAGTGTGATGACTTGTGTTCATTAATTCCCTAACCATAAGCCAACCTGGCCCTTGCTGAACGCACTGCCCTGATGTATTTTTTTATTCTTTTATTTTTCTCTATATTTTTTTATTGATTTCAGAGAGGAAGGGAGAGGGGCAGGGAGAGATAGAAGCATCAATGATGAGAGAGAAATATTGGCTGGCTGCCTCCTGCACACCACCTGCGGGGGATCGAGCCCACAACCCAGGCAGGTGCCCTTGACCAGGAATCGAACCCTGAACTCCTGGTTTATCGGTTGATGCTCAACCACTGAGCCACACCTGCTGGGTTGCCCTGGTATTTTTTAAAAAATATATTTTATTGATTTTTTTACAGAGAGGAAAGGAGAGGAATAGAGAGTTAGAAACATCAATGAGAGAGAGACATCGATCAGCTGCCTCTTGCACGCCCCCACTTGGGGATGTGCCCGCAACCAAGGTACATGCCCTCAACTGGAATCGAACCTGGGACCCTCAGTCCACAGACCGACGCTCTATCCACTGAGCCACACCGGTCTCGGCTGCACTGGTATTTTGAAAGCACTTTGGGATCTATGTCCATGGGTGACATGAATGTGACATGTTTCTCTCGGGTTCCATACCCTGACTGTCAGGCTCCCGCTGGCTTGATTAAGAAGCTGAAGACTCTCCCGGGAGAACTGAAATGCCGTCCGTCCTTATCTGGCGACCATCTTACCTCCAAGCGTGCTTTTCCCCCTTAAAGTCTATTTTTGTAGCAGCTTTCCTCCTCCCGCTGGTATTTGCCTCGTCCATTTTCTTCTATACTTGGACTTTCAGCAGTTCTGGGCCCTAACGTGTGAGGTATGTGTCTTGTAAACAGAGTGTAATCTAGATATTTTAAAAATCCGGCCGGACACTCTTTTTTTTTAACTGGACAGCTCAGCCCTTTTATGTGTGTTGCCAAGAGCTTACACATGGAATGGCCAGATGAGGATGATCTCTGAACGCACAGTAATCTGGCCACTCAGTGTATGTCCTATAGACTAAAAGGCTCATATGCAGATTGTCCCCTCGACCAGGAGTTCAACCAGCAGGCAGGCCAGCCAACAGCCCATGCCCCTCTCCCTGGCCAGGCTGGCCTGACCCCACCCATGCACCAATTCATGCACCGGGCCTCTAATACACACACACACACACACACACACACACATACACTGATTTCTGTAGTCTCATACTGTATACAGTGGTACCTCAATATACAAGTACCCTAACATACGAGATTTTTGAGATACGAGCCATCCAGCGAGCGATTTTTTGCTTTGAAATACGAGCAACATTTGAGATACAAGTAATCGTGCGGATCGGCCGGCTGCACACGACCCACCAGTTTATACCACGACTCGAGCGTCTCATACTTTCCCACGCCTCAAGGTTACGGAACGAATTAAACTTGTATCTCGAGGTATTCTATTCTAACTTTTCCTGCCCCCCCCCCACCTCCTCTCTACCACCACTCCCTTTCTTGCCTTCCTTTCCAAGCATTTAAGGTTTTTTTTTTCTTCTTTTTCTTATCCATTTTTTTTTCCTAATTGTCTGGAAATTATACATCCTCAGGCCAGTTTTTCATGCTTGCCCTCGCTGCTTTACTGCTGAGCACTTCGCTGACACCGTCTGAACGTCACCAAGCAATTGAAGGAATTTGGAAACTTCCATTCTGGCCATCCCCTTCGCAATGGCGTGGGGCGGCCCCCTAATCCGGTCCTAGTGTGGTTTCCTTTCCGGCCATAAACGAGGCGTTATTATTTGTGGAGCCCTGCAGCCAGGCCTCGGTCACTTCCCTCCAAATATTTGCCAATGTCTTTCCCCATTTTCCCTGACGTGTCTAGCCTTCGCTCTGTAATGGCTTCCGTGTAGAGTCTCCCTCCAGGAGGGCATTTCACTGGTCAAACCTAAGAGTCGGATTTGCCTGTGTCTTTATTTCATCCTCACTCTGAAAAGACAGTGTCGAGCTCTGCGTGGACGGTGTTCTGTTCTCGGCGCATTGAAGCGTGACTCCCACTGCCTCCCGGCTCCCGTGGCCGGCAGTGCGAAGTCCGCTGTGGGTCTAACTCCTGACCTTCCGGAGGGGCCATCTTTATTCGCTGGTGCATGTCCTGTCTTCTCTTTGCCTTGGAGGTTCCCTACCTTCCCCACGCGTGTCCACGTATAATTTGTGTTTGTTGGCCTCGCTTGGGATTCACTGCACTTTGCGGATCTGAAGTTTTGGATCCACAACGATTCTCCAAAATTGCCAGCAGTTGTCTCTTTCTACGGGGCCTGTTCCCTGTTCTACCACCTCCTTCCAGACCTCAAAGTCGATGGGCATCGGACCCTCTCTGTTCCGGATGATTCCCTAGGCTCCACCCGCTTACAAATGCTCTCTCTGATTGCGTCTAATCCACGGGTCAATCTGTCCACGGCGTTTCAAGTTTTCAGTGCTGTATTTCTCGTTTCTGTACGTTGTATTTGATTCTTTTTCCAGATCTAGCTGTTCTTTACAGACTCACGTTCCCTGCGCATGGCTTCAATTTTTTTAAATTTTTTTAAAATATATTTTATTGATTTTTTACAGAGACAGAGGGAGAGAGAGAGAAAGTCAGAAACATCCATGAGAGAGAGACACTGATCAGCTGCCTTCTGCACACCCCCCACTGGAGATGTGCCCGCAGCCAAAGTACATGTCCTTGACCGGAATCGAACCTGGGACCCTTCAGTCCGCAGGCCGACGCTCTATCCACTACGCCAAATCGGTTTCGGCCAAATTTTTTGTTGTTGTTGTTTATTTAAGAGCACACACACAGAGCCATCTTTTAGGTTTGTTAGTAGTCTGAATGCACTCGTTTCCAATCCAAAGCTGCTAACACTCTGCTTCTCCTGCCTTCTTTCCTGTTCTCTCTCTCCTGGTGGAGGTTGTTATTTTTCGCCGGTGAGGGCTCATGTTCCTTGCACCTTCACTGGAGCCCCATGGCGTCGTCATTGAATTCCTCGGGGGGCTTTACGGAGCAGAGGTCCTTTTAAGTGGAATTCTCCGCTGAGCTTCCTGGCACCACACAAGTGGCGTGAATGCAAACTGGAAAGTCACGTGAGGACCAGCCTGTGGTTCCAGGTTCTCCAGGGAGATGATTTTTCTCTCTCAGCTCAACCCAATGTCAAGGTCAGATCAGGCAGGTTTGCTTTCTGAGAGGAAGTGGGAGAGACAGAGAGAGATAGAAATATCAATGATAAGTGAGAATCATCCATCGGCTGCTGCCTGCACGCCCCCTACTGGGGATCAAGCCCACAACCTGGGCAGGTGCCCCAACTGGGAATCAGACCATTAACTCCTTGGTTCGTAAGTCGCTGCTCAACCACGGAGCCACTCCCGGCTGGGCCAGAAATCAAGTTTAGAAAAATGTTTTCTCTAGCAAGTTCATGATAACCAGCGGAGTGCATCAAGGTATCCCCATTGGCAGTGTGCCAGGAATAGCAGCTCTCCCTGAGAATGTTCCAGAACTTGCTTTGGCCTTCAACCTGTTCTGTTCTGACACACATACTACAGCGTGGGCTTGCTGGTTTGTTCCATCACAGCCAAGGGCAGCTCAAGGGCAGAAGGGGGGAAGGTCAGTCCTGAGGTGGACATGGAGCAACATCCACCTGGGGAACATGAGCAGAAGCTGAATGAATGAATGAATGAATGAACAAATGAATGAACGAGCAAGCAGACCCTTGCTCCAGCATCAAACCCGCTTTGCGGGCACAGCCTGCGGACTTCAGGGACAGCCAGCGCCGGCCTGTCCACGCCCCCCCCACCCCGGCGTGCAGGGCGGAAGGACCGAATCGGCGCTGGCCGTCTGCCGGGCTCGCTGTCCGCAGCCTCGCCGTGGGCCCAGGAGCACGTCTCCAGCAGGATGTGGTCGCAGAGCCTCCGCGCGGCCCGGGGAGAGCCAGGTTCTGAGCCACAGAAGGAAATGCTCTCCAGCTGGAGCCGCACCGCGGGGGTGGGGCCGTGGACCCCGGCCACGCGGACCGAGGCCGCCTGGCGGGCGGTGAGCGCCTGGCAGCCAGCGCCTGGCCCGGTGGTGGACGGAGCGGGGACGGCTCCACTCCCCTCCTCCTCAATATGGAACCCGTCCCGGTCCCCAAGACACCCGGGCCTCAGACCTCCTTCACCCCGCTGCTGGGGGACCAGCAACCACCCATCTTCTCCGAGGGCCGCTGGCCAGCCCCACAGGGCCTTTTCCCAGCTGAGTTATTCCTGACCTCCATCTGGCACAGAGACACCAGCGGTGGCAGGAGGAGTGGACGGCAAAGGGACATCCAGTGGCAAATGGAGACATGGATGGCAATTCCAGAGAGTCCACGGCAGGACTGGTGGGAAGGTCAGCCCGCTTCTCACCCTGAGGCACCCAGCTACGCTTCCAGTCCCCCATGTGCATACAGAGGGGGCACGGGGTGGGGGGAGCGGGGCTGGGCATGAGCCAGACCCGCTCCTCATCTGCGGGAGCTCAGGGCTAAGGGGCCACTGACAGGCGCTTAAAGAATCAGTGGGGGCTTCCATAAGGTGACAGGTGCCCCCCAAAACCCCACAAGCTTTTGGGGAGAAGGAGAGGGCACAGTGAGGGGCAGGAATGGCTTTGGGCTTCTTCTTGGCCACAGGGCAGCAGGCAGCCGGCACGCACAGGGGCGATGCCCGAGAAATGCTGCCGGAAAGCATCATCTCCCCCACTCCCGCCCCCACACCCCACCCGCCACTGGCAGGCGAGTGAGAGGAGAGACGGCGGGCAGCCCCAGGTGCCCGGTCTGACACTCGCACTCGCTCCTCCTCTTCGCAGGCAAGTTCCTGGCCCAGTGCCTGCCGCTCCCCGTGGCTGAAGGTCAACTCCAGCAGCTCCCGCGGCCGCCCAGGCGGGCACAGGGCGGCACACGGCGCGGGACCTCGGTGATGCTCGCCCTCTGGTGATGCTCCCCTCCCGGCTCAGCCCAGGCCCTGCTCAGGGACGGTCCGGGGAAGAGGGTCACCTCCCTGGGTGAGCTGCGTCCAGGCGTGCGTCACGGGGCGGCGGCCCCGAGGTCCATGCGCCTGAGTCAGGGACGGGCGTTAACACGAGGCCTCTGTCCCAGGGGGCTCCTGGGAACAGGAGACACAAGGTGAAGTCTGCAGACGCTGCCTGAAGTTCGCAGTTGACACTGAGGTTCCGTCTGCTGCCGTCTGTCCTGGAAGATTTCGATTAGAAGTTCCCAACTTGTGAGAAAACAACAGAGCGGGTCTCTCCACAGAATTCGCACAGAGATCGGGTGGCGGCGCTTAGAGAGGGCAGGGCGGGCCACAGCCCGCAGCATGGAGCCGCGTGTGCCCGGGGCCGTGCTGGGCACCGTCTCAGGAGGCCCCTGGAGACCACCTCCCCAGCTCGGTGGGGTGGGTAACTCAGGGACGAGGAAAAGACGGGGTACAGGAAACAGGAGAGGCCGGGGAAGCCCACTGCTGGGGCCAGCCTGGGGCCTGGGATGCCGGTGAGAACGGTCGGTCAGAACCGCAGTAGCGCCGGTTCCATAGGAAGCCAGCGAAGGAGGGAGGCGCCTTTCCTTGCAGTTGACGTGGATGCGTGGAACCAGCAGCCCCTGAGTGAGCTGCCGGTCCATGCAGACGGGGTGTCTGCAGGCGATGCCCTCAGGATCTTCAACCACAGGCCATGGCCACAGCGTCAGCAGGCCCCGGGCCGGTGTGGATGTGGCCTGGGGTGGGGGATCCTGAGGCATTGCCTGCAGACACCCCGTCTGCATGGACCGGAGCTCATTCATTCGGGGGCAGCACTGGAAGTCCAGCCAGAGGCCTGCTCACCGCCTCACCGGCCGGAGGGGGAGAAGTGGGAAGCAGAGCGGGACTTGAGGGCGGGCCAGCACAGGAGTGGGCGCTGACCGGGGCTCTCTCTGCAGGAGGGAGGCACTTCCCAGCCTTCAAATCACCGAGGAGGCTTCTTTTTCAGGAAACGGAGCGCGGATCTGACCATAAAAATCAAACAAGCAACCATCTCTGTATCACAGCCGAAACGGGTGTGGCTCAGTGGATAGTGTCGGCCTGCGGACTGAAGGGTTCCAGGTTCGATTCCAGTCAAGGGCATGTACCTTGGTTGTGGGCACATCTCCAGTGTGGAGCGTGCAGGAGGCGGCTCATGGATGTCTCTCTCTCATCGATGTTTCTGACTCTCTATCCCTCTCCTTTCCTCTCTGTAAAAAATCAAGAAAATATGTTTTTTAAAAAAATCTCTAGCCAAGACCGGTTTGGCTCAGTGGATAGAGTGTCGGCCTGAGGACTGAAAGGTCCCAGGTTCGATTCTGGTCAGGGGCATGTACCTTGCTTTCGGGCACATCTCCACTGTGGAGCATGCAGGAGGCGGCTCATGGATGTCTCTTTCTCATCAATGTTTCTGACTCTCCCTCTCCCTTTCTCTCTGTAAAAAAATCAATAAAACATGTGTTGTTTTTTTAAATCTCTGTATCACAGAAAACACAGCAAGGTTTGGGGGGTCAGGGGGAGGAGATAGGGGAGAGATAGACTGACAACCCAGTGAATGGCAAAGGGTGAATGCCAACAGTCTAGGGGGAGAAGCGGGGTAGAGAAACCACCTCTTTAAACTGACAAGTTTTTATTTTCTTTCTTTTTTAAAAAAATATATTGATTTTTTTACAGAGAGGAAGGGAGAGGGATAGAAAGTCAGAAACATCGATAAGAGAGAGACACATCAATCAGCCGCCTCCTGCCCACCCCACACTGGAGATGTGCCCAAAAGCAAGGTACATGCCCCCGACCGGAATCGAACCCAGGACCCTTCAGTCTGCAGGCTGACGCTCCATCCACTGAGCCAAACCGGTTTCGGCCTTTTTTTTTTTTTTTAACTTGACAAAAATGCTACCCAGTTTCATCTGGAAAAACAAACATGGCCGGCTAGCCAGGGAGACCCGAAGGAAACACACGAGTCAGAAAGGGGGCCTCGCTCTCCAGATATGAACCCACCCTGCGCCTCCGGGCTCGTCCTGGCGAAGGCCTCCACGCACAGCCCAGCCCAGAGCCCGGGAACCCGGGAACCCGGGAACCTGTGCGGAGCCCGGCCCGTGGACGGCACGGAGCAGGCCTTCCCATCGGAGGGAGGACGCGGTCCATCCGCGCGGGGCACTGAGAGCCAGGTAGCCGGCCGCCGGGAGAAGATAGAGCGCATCCCTACCTCACCCCTGCCGCCCAAATACGTTCCAGATGGACCCAGGATTCGAACCAGAGAGAGAGAGAAAGAGAGAGAGAGAGAGAGAGAGAGAGAGAGAGAGAGAGAGAGAGAGAGAGAGAGAGAGCGCCATAAAAGACGGTAAAAGAAAACACAGGTGAAGCTATTTATAGTCTTGGAAAGGAAAGCTGGTTCTGAGCAGCAGACCCAGAAGCCATCATAAACTTCATGCGAGGAAATGAAAGCGTGTAAAACCCAGAGATGGTTGTTTTTTAAAGGGGAAGCGAGCCCGCTCCCATGTTAAAGCACGTGGTTCACGGCGCGCAGAGACGCCGCCCTCCCCACACGGCACGACTCGCCTCGAGGAAGCAGCTCATGAACGAGGGGAGGAGACGCTGCTGGAGGCACAGAGCTGGGAGGTCGTGTTGGCGGAAATGTTAAGTGTAAACCCACCCTCACGGGTTCTGGAGATAAAGGACGGAGAACCGAGCATCAAATCCCGGACAAAACAGGCCCGAAATATCAGCGACCGTGGGCCAGTTCTCCGGAGGGATGGGGAAGACCTTTCAGGCTTGCCAATGATGGAGGAAATCAAAAATGAGAAAAAAAGAACGGATCCAACTTTTTTTTTAAATATCGTCTGCACCAAAATATCAAAGTAAAAAAATATATTTATGACTACGTACCATTTTTAAATCTCTAGGTGAAAAGTAGCATCCACAAAGTCAGGATGGAAGCTAACGAGAGACTGGGATGTGTTCATAGGATCGAGTGCTTGGATTTAGAAAATGTTCAAATATGTGGGGAAGACTTAAAACCCACCAAAAGAAATGGGCCAGAGCTGGATATGAAAAGGAAACTCCCAGAAAAAAAGAATTGAAAATGAACAACATCTGTAGGAAACAGTTCAACCTTCCTCATAAAGAAATACAAGGACAGACATAAGATGCTCTTTTTTCACCTCTCAAACTGGCCAACTTTTTTTTTTAATATATTTTATTGATTTTTTACAGAGAGGAAGGAAGAAGGAAAGTCAGAAACATGAATGAGAGAGAGACATCGATCAGCCGCCTCCTGTATGCCCCCTACTGGAGTTGTACCCGTAAGCAAGGTACATGCCCCTGACCGGAATCGAACCTGGGACCTTTCAGTCCACAGGCCGATGCTCTATCCACTGACTGGCCAACTTTTTAAACATCTTTAAATACCCAAGTTTACGGAGAAAGAGCATTCTTAAGCACTGTCAGTGGGAATGTAATTTGGTCTACCCCATTCCTGTTAGTGGCTGCGGAATATTCCACGAGTGGGGAGAACAAACTATGTCAAACCAGTCCCCATTTGTAGACACTTAGAGCCTCTGGCTGTTTTTATTTTTACTTTCAATTTTAGGCTTACGCAGCAGTTCTGGGAAGAACATCCTTGTACGTACATCTTTGCATAAAATAGGTGACTCTATTTGTAGGAACAATTCTTGGCAATGGAATCAGTTGGTGAACAGATCTTTTTGCATTAAAAGTTTTGAGCAAGCCCTAACCGGTGTGGCTCAGTGGATAGAGTGTCGGCCTGCGGACTGAGGGGTCCCAGGTTCGATTCTGGTCAAGGGCACGTACCTTGGTTGTGGGCACATCCCCAGTAGGAGGTGTGCAGGAGGCAGCTGATGGATGTTTCTCTCTCATTGATGTTTCTAACTCTCTATGTCTCTCCCTTCCTCTCTGTAAAAAAAATCAATTATATATATATATATATATATATATACACACACACACACATATATATATATACACACATACATATATATATAATTTTATAAAATATATATATATTTTTAGTTTTGAGCAATGTTGCTAAACTGCCTTCCACAAGGTTATGGCAATTCATACTCGGCCCCACTGAGTGTGAGAACACCCGTGTCCCTGTGCCAAGAATGACTGTGGTTTCGTTACGTGTATTTTAAAAAATACAAGGAACAGGGCAGGACAGGTAGGAATTACGATGTCTTACAAAGGTAAGAAACCTGTCTTTGCCAGTTCACCTGCCATGAGACCCTCGGCATCCCCACCCCCACCCCCACGCTGGGCCTGGGCCTCCCCCTGGGTAAATAAGAGGAAGGAAGTAGACTGGCCTTTCTCAAACCGACTCACCAATGACAGAGAGTGAGTCGGTCTCACCATGAGTGACTGGGTGGCAGGGGCCGGCGACAGACACACCAGAGACACCCTCACCCAGGGGCTGCGGCGGGGCCCAGCCAGGCAGGCAGAGCTGGGAGCGGGGCTGAGGGGGATAGAGAGGGTCTGGAAGCCAGTGTCTCCTCTGCTGGAGAGCCACTGGCTCACCTGCCAGGGGGCAGGCTGGGCCCAGGGGTCCTCGGTGTGGCTGTCTAACATTGATCTGGTGGCACAGTCTTTCCTCGGTGCCTCGGTTTCCCCATCCGTAAAACGGTCCTCCCAGCCGTCCCTGCGTGTTGGTGGACACGTGTGCGAATGGAATGAGCTGAGGGAAGGGCTGGACCCCGGGTCTGGCACCTAGTAGGCGCTCAACAGGCGGATGCTATGGTCCTAAAGATGATCCTCACTATTTCGGGGGGTGGGGGGCGTTCAAGGGGAGCAGGCCAGCAGCCCCTCCCATCAGAACTGGCTTAGATCAGTGGTTCTCACCCTTCCTAAGGCCGCGGCCCTTTCATACCGTCCCTCATGCGGTGGTGACCCCCACCCATAACATTATCTTCGTGGCTACTTCATCACTGTCATATTGCTACTGTCAATGAATCGTCATGTAAATGTAAATGTCTGTGTTTTCCGACGGTCTGAGGCGACCCCTGTCAAAGGGTCATTCGACCCCCAAATGGGTCCGGGTCACAACCCACAGGCTGAGAACCGCTGGCTTAGACGCAGAGGCCCGGAACACCCGGATGTCCGCAGGACAAACGCAGCGTCTGCAAGAACGGGACGAGTCTGGGACAGAGACCGGGGGAAGGGGTGGGGGAAACTCGCCCTGGAAAGGGTTCAAGCTCGGACAAGGGGCGCCGTCAGCAGGAACGGAGGCTGCCCAGAGCCAGGAGAAGAACTCTCCTCTGGTTCCAGGCCGTAAAGAGCCATTAAGGCGGCAGATCCCGTAAAACAGCTGGAGAGCCAAGTAGCCGCGGCCTGGCTGTCAGCGGGCGGGGTGCCGGCCGGTCCCCGTGCCGTGCGCCTCCTCTCCGCGCCCCGTGCCCTAGCGCAGCGCGCTTTGGGGAGCAAAGCCTCGGCTTCTCCCCACTCCCTCACCCCCCCTTTTTTATTTAAGTGAGCCCACGGAACCCCAATCTCCCCCCTTTCTCTGTGAGCCCCTTGAATCGGCCCCTTCTTTCGCTCCGAGGGACTAGCGAGGGCCTTGGCAGAGGGGGAGCTGCTGGGGAAGAGCCTGAGGATAAAGCGGGGGGCGGGGGTCAGGGAGGGCGGGGGCAGGGGATGGGGGGGCGTCGATGTTGGGGTGTCCCCGCGGAGGCTGCGCGCGGCTCCCCGGTGACAGCGCGGGGGGCGGGGCGGCGCACAAAGTCCGCGTCTGTCCGGCCGTCTGTCCATCTGTCCGGCCGGCTGCTGGGTTTGGGCCGGCGGTGGCCGCACGTCTGCAGGCGCCGGGCCCGCGGCCGGAAGCCTGGCCGTTGGCCCGCAGTGGACGGGAGCAGCGCCGGCGGTTTTGGATGTTTTGTTTGTATTTTTTATGTTTTCTGATCTCCCCACAGACACGAACGGGAGCCAACCGAGCATTGCTCCGGCGGCGGAGCAGCCCGCGGGGAGGACATGTGGCCGCGGCCCCGCTCCCTGAGCAGCCCCGCCAGCAACCGCCGTCCCTCCGTCCGTCCACCCGAGGCCAGGAGGGGGGAGGGAGGAGCCACGCAGGGTCACGTGGCCCGCTCCCCGGTGGGAGGCGCCGAAGCCCAGGGACACCCCCACCCCCCGACCGCTGAACCCCCGCCTGCAACACGTATGTAGGGAGCACCTACTATGTGCTGAGCCTTACAGACGCATTTTGTTGTCACAGATTTTTTTTTTTAATTGCAAAAGCAGTGCATGTCTATTGCAAGGACAGTTCCCCGGCATGCGAGGGGTACACAGAAAAAAAAAGAAGAAAAAACCTTAAAATTCGGGGGGGGCCTCCAAATCCCCCTCCCGGGAGGAAGCCCCGGCTGAGCGTGGGGTGCGCCACCCTTGGAGACTTTATACCAGCCGTTCTCAACCTGTGGGTCGCGACCCCTTTGGGGGTCAAACGACCCTTTCACAGGGGTCGCCTAAGACCCTCGGAAAAGGCAGATATTTACATCACGATGCATCACAGCAGCAACATTTCATGGTTGGGGGTCACCACCCCATGAGGAACTGTGTGCAAGGATCTCGGCCTTAGGAAGGTGGAGAACCACTGCTTTATAGACACGCACACAGCACAGGCCCGGAGTCCTCGCCTAGCACTTTTCCTTCTCAACGAGGTGCCTCCCCCACCTCTCTGAGCCCCAACACGACTCTTCCTTCCTCTGACGGTTTCCCAGTTTCCCGGGGTGCACGGCCCGGGCCGGCGGGTTGGCACGGCACCTTTCTGGGCTCAGTCTCCCCAGCTGTGGAACGGCGCATGGGAGACACCTGCCCTCTGCCTCCGACGCTGAGGCTCGACCAGATGACGGTGAGAGAGCCTGTAACTGCCGCTCTGCCATCCTCACTGTCACATGGCCTGTCCCGGGACCAGCTACCAAAGAGGCGGCGGGCCTGGGGGCAGAGCAAGGAGCCCCAGCCCTGTGGTCGGCTCGCTCGGCCGGCCTCCCCTCTCCCCCAGCGTCCCGGGGGCCAATCTCCCTCTCCCCCAGCGTTCCCGGGGGCCAGTCTCCCTCTCCCCCAGCATTCCCGGGGGCCAATCTCCCTCTCCCCCAGC
>PVJN01047083.1:0-16161 GCA_004026805.1 Lasiurus borealis
TGAAAGATAGTAATGAAATAACAAAGGAGATGATCTGGAGTTTAAGGAAAAGGGAATAGTAGTTACCCATGGTTTTCTAATTCTAGTTGTATATTAGAATCAACTAAAGAAGATTTAGATTATACTAATGGTACCATTTCCAGAGATTCTTATTTAAGGGAGGTAGTGTGAGACTCTAGTGCTATTACTTTTTAAAAGTTCCCCAAGTCTAACATGCAAATAGGATAGACAACCACTTAATAAAGCTGTTTACAAAAATAAAAAAAGTAAAATAGAAACACTACAAGCATTGCTTTTGGAATGCAAAAGCCATCTTACAATTATCCACTTATTGAACTATCAACTCATGTATGGGGAACCTACCACATTCTAGAAACTTAGCACTGGAGACAAAGACAGTTAAAAGCAAACCAGTCCTTATCTTCATGGAACTCAACTGGGGAAAGACAACTAACAAAGAAGTAAACAAGTTTAAAAAAAGATAAAGAATAAGAAATAAAAGAAAATGTGATGATATGGAAAGTACCTAGGCAGGAACTACTTTTGTAGGTTGATTAAGAAAGAACTCTCTGCAGAGACTGGTTTGGCTCAGTGGATAGAGAGTCAGCCTGAGGACTGAAGGGTCCCAGGTTCGATTCCGGTCGGGGGCATGGACCTTGCTTGCGGACACATCTCCACTGTGGGGCATGCAGGAGGCGGCTGATCGATGTCTCTCTCTCATCGATGTTTCTGACTTTCTATCTCTCTCCCTTCCTCTCTGTAAAAAATCAATAAAATATATTTAAAAAGGAAGGAAGGAAGGAAGGAAGGAAGGAAGGAAGGAAGGAAGGAAGGAAGGAAGAAAGGAAGAAAGAAAGGACTCTCTGAAAAGGTGAAATTTAAGCTAAAAGAGGAGAGGGAAACCAAGTATTCACAAAGTCTGGAGGGTGAATGGCAAATGCAAAAGCTCTACTTACTGGTTATGCCTAAAAACAGAGAAGATGTAAGTATGATTGGAGTTAGAGAGAGTGAAAGAATTTGTGTAAGATGAAGGGAAAAGTTTGCATTTTATTCTAAGAAACTCCAGAAAGATTTTAAACAGAGGAGAGATAAAGGATTTCAGTACATTACTGAAAGACCACTCTGCTGTGGGAAGAATGGATTGTATGGTTAGGGAACGGAAAATAGAAGCAGGAATATCAGTCCAAGAAAGAAATGATGGAAGCCTGGCCTACAGTATATGGAGGGGGGAAAAGGGATATGGTGGTACTCAGAATGTATTATAAAGATTGAGTCAAGAGGATGTGCTAATGTATTAGTTGTGGAAGAAGAGGAAAATAGAAGGATCTAGTCTGATTCTTGAGTTTTTGGCTTATGTATCTGAATATTTGGAGGTACTAATATAGCAACCCTGTTGGAGGAACAGATTTAGAAATGGAGAACCAAATATTCTATTTGGGATTTACTGCACTTAAATACCTAATAGCCATCCAGTTAAATATGTTGAGTAGGCAAATGAACATGCAAACTTGAAGCTCCTGGAAGATGTTCTGGGTCAAAATATAGACTTGGAAGTCATACAGAGGACTCATTGGTATACAGGAGTTAAGTAAATTATGCATGAGACTCACAGTGTCTGAACAAATGGCATCACAGCCACTTCTTAGAGACGTAACATTATTTTAGATTTCATGGGTTGAGATGTTCTTGACTGAGCTCCAGTGGTGAGAAAGGGCCCATGAGGGAAGGACTCATCTGGGCTGGTGACCCTAGGCTCAGTACCAGAACAAAAGTGCTTGTAGAACAAGGGCCAGTTCAGACACAGTACATGGCTGAGACTATGTATTCAACCTGACTCCTGTTGAAGGTGGGTTTGGGACAATAACTAAGCAGTTGAATCCAAACCAACTTAGAAGTTCAAGTGTGATCTTGGTCCAGAGCACAGCTAGAGAGCATGGGCTCATTCCCTGTAAAGAGGATGGCTGTGGCCTATGCAGGGTTCTATACCAGTAAAAATGCCATTTCTACCTCAGATAGGAGAGCTGCATCAAACTGCACAGGGTCAGTTCTCAGCCACAAATGAGTTTGCAAGAAGAGCAGTGACTGCTGTGAACTGGAACCTGTAAAATCCCAAGGAGAGTCTCTCATCATCTCCTTCTCTTGCCATTGGAATTGGAGCCTCTTTTGTAAGCTCTTAAGGGGAAACTCCAAAGCAGAGACTGGACATCTTGTTAATTGATTTGGTGGGGTCTTAAATACATAATTTGCTTATTATAAGGATAAATTATCTTATTTTTATCCCAAACTAGTGAGGCACTTCATACTAACTATAGATAGAAGTTTATCTTTATTTTTGTAAAGCCATGAGGCATTGTGATTTAGTAGTAGGTAAGAGTTTAGATCTGAATTTGAAGCATGGAGACATCACGTAGGATTTGTTTGACCCTGGGAACGTTAACCTTAAAAATGATCATTAAAATAAGCTCTGTGGCATAACATGAAGATCAAATGACATAATGAAGGTAAAGCACTAAATTGTGCCTGTTTCATACTAAATTCTCAATAAATATGTTATAATTAACTTTTTATTAAGCACTATTAAGCTACTATTTAAAATCACCTTGTTAGACTCACTCCATTGTTTTGAATTCATTTTGAATTCTACTCTGCTCAGCTGCATGCCAGCTGATAATTTGATTAATGGCATCATTTATGTTCTCAAATAAAATTTTTAAAAATGTTTACCGAATAGGGCCTCTAGGTCACATTAATCTCCTCCTTTTCTAAACTCATATATGCAATCCCAAACAATTATAGTTCTTGATTACATGCTAAATATTTCACATGCCTTACTCTTATCTCCCTAACTAATCTTTGTCTTTTCTTAGGATAAAGATCAGGTCTTAGTTTCATTTTGACATTTTTTTAACACATTTTGAATAGTATTAGGCCTATAAGTGCCAATAAATGCACACATTTTTATTTAAGATCATCTTAAGCAGAATTTTTATATAAGTATTGATTAGTTTTACTTTTTGTTTTATTGATCCCTAGAAACATAAAACTCATACATATACAAAATCACAATATCTGTGCATCATAACTTCAGATTTCTTCTCTCTAAAATGAGCAGACTAGATCAAGGCAACTTTTAAAGTCCTTTTCAGGTCTAAAAATATCTGATACAAATTTTTGAAAACTGTGCTTCTAAAAGTTTCTGAAGATAATGAATTTTCACCTCTAAAGAAACAACAAAAGCAGGGATAGTACTGACTACAAAGGCATGGCTTACATGTGATCCTAGCCACTGTCTTGCTTTCCTGCTGCTCCATTCTTCCTACTCTTCCCCCATCACGAGGTGGGAACAGTGCCTCTTCCTGCAGCACTAGTGATGGCAGGACTGAAGCAGAGGGCGATGGGAAAGGACATGACTGTGAATGCCATTCTTTTTATTTTAATTTCATTTATTGATTAAGTTATTACATATGTGTCTTTATTCTCCCCTTTGCACCCCTCCCCCAAAAATGCCATTCTTATAAAGTATGCACTCTAGTTATGTTGTGGCCCATTATTACATTTTACCAAATATACAGCATTAGAAAAATATGAAAAATTTCTATTTTACAGCAAACTCTACTGTCACCCCAGTTGCTGGGCCCATCTCTGCTCTTTCCCTGCCCTGCATTTGAGAAGCAAAGCTCCTGATTTGAGATGGAGCTCAAGAAGAACTCAGTTTGTAGAAACTATTTTTTATTGCAACAAAATACACTTAATTTAAAATTTACCATTGTAGCCATCTTTAGGTGTATAACTCAGTGGAGTTAAGTACATTCATAATGTGCAACCATCACCACCATGCTTTTTCAGAACTTTCTCACCATCCCAAACAGAAACTCTGTACCCTCTAAACAATAATTCCCTCTGCTCCTTCTTCCAGGCTCTCTTGCCATTTTGTCTCTGTGAATTTGTCCATTCTGCATACCTGATATAAGTGGAACCATTTACAGTATTCATCATTTTGAATCTGGCTTATTTTACTTACCATAATAATTTTAAAGTTCATTCAGGCTATAGCATGCATCAGCATTTCAGTTCTTTATAAGGTTGAAAAATATCCCATCGAATGTATACACTACATTTTGTCTGTCCATTCACCTGCTGATGGACATTCGGGCGGTTTTCACCTTTTGACTATTGTAATAATGCTGCTACGAATGTTGGTGTAAATTAGATGTTTGAGTCTCTGCTTCTTAACTATTTGGGGGAGAAACTATATTTTAAACAATGTTGCAATTGTGGTTAAAGTAAACCAGATATATAATGTATATCTGAGAATTTTGTGGACTAATCTCAAAAACTACCAAACATTTGTAATGTGTTTGTTGGTGAAAATGAATTCCAAGTATTAGATAACTAACATAAAAGGAGCATCGGGTGACAGTGTAAGGTGGCAACAACATGGTATGTATCACCTATGTGAGAATTTTAAATTTACCTACAAACTTACATAGAGTCATTTACATGTTTCCTCAGCTTAGCCCTGTTGTGGGGAACTGAGTTGCTATTATGCAGCCCCAGTAATACAAATGGAATGGGGTTAGGAGCAGGTGTTGAGAGCTGTGATTCGTAAAACTTCACCTATCTGCTATCGTCCTGGAAACAGGAAGATTCTTGCAATCAGAGATTCTTGTAGCAATATATGAATATAAAATAATATCAATGCAATACACAGGGTGAGCAGAGATGTTGGAAGGGCCTAAAGGCTCTGAACATTTTTATTCTGGAACGCCTTATTGTAAATCACATCAAACATAAAATACATCTATACCCCATATTAAATATGTTTGATATAGCTAGAAAGGAGTTGAGTTGAGGTAAAGTTTAATTAGAACTTAATTAAATATACCTTACTTTCCTTATTTTGAAAACACTTAATTATTTGTCAGTTTTCAAATATTTTACTGGTCCTTAAAATGCATATGCCATAATTATCTAGATAACTTGCTTTGTTATGAGTTTTGATCTCAAAAGAATTCTCATTTGTACCCTCTGAGGACACTTACTTCTGACAATATCAGTGAAATCATACTAATTTTTTTCCTATAATGTAATGGCCAGAAGAACAACCAAACAGAATATACATATAGTTTTACAGTTTCTGGATAGGAAATAAAATGGTGCTAGTAACCAGAAATTTCTAGAATTGAGAGTAACAGCGTTTCAGAAATAAGCTACAAAACCCTGACTACTATTAGCTTCTTGAAATAGGAAAATGCCATAGGAAAATGCAAGTACCGAAACAAATAACCTCTCCCTTTTTCTGCATACCCAAAATAAAAGTTTCTCTTCCATTGACAAACCCTTTTGTTAAAATTCGAAGCCAACTCTTCTCTTAATTTTTTTACTCATCCACTGCAAATTAATTTAATAGCATAATAAAATCATTTTCTCCCTAATATAGAACTGTGGCTTCCAGTTGCATATTCTCTCAAATGCTGCACATATATTTATTTTGTGATTAGCCTTTCATGCTCCCAAGCACTGGCATGAGCATCTCCTGTCTTCCTAGATTTCTCCACCATTTCTTTGACTAATCAATGCCTACCCATCCTCCATAGCTCAATTTAAATATTATTGTCTCTGCAGCCCTCTCCTGCCTCCCAGAGGCTCCTTTTCCATGCTCCCACAAGATTTACCACATTATTTAATTTATATGTCAAAATGTCGACTGCCTACCACTGGAGTTTTGGCTGCTGAAAACAGAATCCCACAACTATCACAGTTTAAATTCACAAAGCAAGTGATTGTTTTCTCTACCATAATACTTTCTGCTTTGCTAAGGAAGCAGTTATCCTATGAATTTTATCTAGAAAATGAAGACCACAAAACTGACCACCTGTTTTCCCTTGTTGTGATGAAATAACATATTTGAGTGTGACTTAACTTTCTTATTCTTTCATAATAGCTCACTGTTGGTCTTTCCAATGTATCAAGTTTCCATCACCTTGCAGAGATCATTATGATCAGACAACGTTTCAACTCTTGTAAAAAGCTGCCCATCTAGCCAAAAGTTACATCCCTGGGACTGTGTTTTGGGAGAAGATGTAATTAGCTGAGGGAGCTAAGTGAGAGCAAAAGGGAGTGAGGGAAAGGTTGATAGACTGGTATTGTTCTTCTGAGGAAGTTGGTTTAGGATGTTTAAACATCCTCCATTGTGTTATTTCTTGGGGAATAATCAACATTAACTTTCTATTATTTTGGCTTTTTAGCTATACAAAATAAGTAAATTTCATGCAAAGAAATTTAGATAGGCGGAAACTATTCATTGATGAAGTTGAGAAAGACTTTCTAGTTTTCTACTTCTGATGAATCCCACAAGCACAGATGATTACTCCCATCAGTTCCAACTACTATAATCATATTAATGCCCTCTGCTGGACATGTGCAGGATTACAGAAAGTTAGGTGCTATGTCAAGATTTGTCTAGTGGGAATGGTTGGAGGAGTGCGAGTCAAAGGAGACATATGTAAAACTTTAGACAATAAAAAATACTTTAAAGAGAAATAGAAAAAAATAAAAATAGATTCCAGTCTATATGAGAATGTAACATTAAAAAAAAAGATTTGTCTAGACATTTTTGGCCTCGGCATTTTCCAAAAGAAGGTCTTTAATAGCATTTTTATTTAATTTTAGTTGGACAACTTTAACATATTGGGTGAAATTTTGCCTCCTGTATTTATTGGCTAATGCAAACAGAATAATAGTGTGTAACAGGTAGTCATTACAGGCTTATTGTTATGCTAGGGGAAATATTAATTACATGTTTGTAAAATGATTTAAATTACTTTAAATTTAAATTATTGATATGGCAATTATTTTTAAAAAACTGGCCTTTTATAATTATTGTGCTCTGATCATTTTCTTCTTGGTCTTCCTTTTGTATATCCTCCGGTGTTTTTTATTTAAGTCAAAGTCAATCCTGAGACCCATAAACCTTTATGCTTGCTTATGGCACTCAGTAATTGTTTTATATGATGCTTGTTCTGTGCCATTGATTTGTTTCTATGCCCTAAATTAAAAATTTCTGCTTCTGTCTGAATTTTATTAAGTGAAAATAATATTAGTAGGCTGAAGCATTGGCTGTAAGTGGTCCTCTGTCAACCACTTACCTTTTTGTTTAGCTTTCATTCCAGGTTATGAAATTTTAAGCATCACATTCGCCTTTAAATAATCAGGGCACATCTTCAGAGCAGTGTACTTCGTTCAGATTTAGATGCAATACCTTAATTTTGTAAATTTTCTCTCTATGAATGAAGAAATATTTAAAATGGTATGATTTAAAATGGAAACAAGGATTTGTGTATATACATATATATATATTGATTTGTGTAATAATCAGAGAGTCTGAGAAAACAGGGTTTTGAATTTATTTTTTTGCTACTAGATAGAATTTTTTTTGCCTCTAAATCCACATACTTAGTTCATATTTATTTATAAGTTTGTTTGGTACAGATTTAGGTAATGTGTAGATCTGTATTATTAACCAATTATTTGTTTTTATTGTTAAGAACTATATTTATAATATATGAAAATATCTTAGGAAATAATATTTTATATGTGCTAGTTTTGTAAGAATGAGTAAAAATTTTTGAAACTAGGAAAACATTTAAAATCACATTAAATAAAAATGTAGCTTAATTTACAATTACAATAAAAAAAGAAAAGGAGACTAAAGTAAAAATAAGGTAAGTAGTATTAGGAAAATCTTATAATAATATGTTCTATAAAAATAGTTTATTTTCAACAGGGAAGAAAGAATGCTACTAATAAAATGCCACGTGTGGCCTCATAACTTCCAACAGCTGTGTCACACAACAGATAGGCTGCTCTTCCCTCTATGTCCACAAAGTATGGAAGTTTGTCCCAGAAGTCTGGACATTGATTTAAATCTCACGGGGAGGCACTTAAGATGGCTAGTGCTCCAATTTCTGACTTTGTTTGGAAGAATAATGCATTCTTAAAACAGCAACAGTTTATATGTTGCTGAAAACAAAATGATTGATAAGAAATTTAAAACATTAAATCCCCTTGACAAAGTAAATTATTTATTTTAAACGAAGATAAAAGTATCCCTCTACACTCTCCTGGGAATGATGCCTTTTTCTATTCAATGTATTCAAATAACTTGAAAAGGAAGAATAACAACATTAACAAGATACTTTAAATATTACATAAAATGATCAAATAAATAATTTAATTTTTCCAAACGGGAACGAATGGCAACATATGTCCTTATTGTAAAGGTAAAGACTGCTATAAACACCCAAGATATCAAAAGCAGAGATAGCTAGTTGCTTATCCAAACATCCATTCTCATTTTTTCTTTGGAAACAAAACCTGGGTGTGTGTGAATGTGTGTGTATGTATATGTATATTTGTATGTTCAGGTAATGTGCCCGACAAAGACTAAAACACACAGCCTTCATTGAAAGTAACATGACCAAGTTCAGTCAATAGGTGGATGCTTAGGTTCTTAGATAATTGAATGACATCAGATTCTTATTTTATAAGAAACTGATTTTATATAAAAACACGTTGATAAATTGAGTGTTAAATGAAGGAAAAAAATATGCCATGTAATCACTAACCAAAAGAAAGCTGGATTGTTATATTAAAATCAGAAAGAGAGACCACCAAACCTCAGAGGGAAGGTAGGGGAGGGTGGGAGAAAAGGGGAGAGATCAACCAAAGGACTTGTATGCATGTATATGGGCCTAACCAATGGACACAGACAACAGGGGGGTGAGTGCATGAGTGGGTGGGATGGGGGCTAGTGGGGAATAAGACACATATGTAACACCTTAATCAATAAAGAAATTTTAAAAAATGAGAAAGAGGATAATGCTTTCCCCCCCCCCTCAGCTTTATTGAGTTATAACTGAAAAATCAAATCATCTATATTTAATGCTTTCTAATTTCAAACTATATTACAAAGCAGTTGTAATAAAAACAGTATGTACTGGCATAGAAATAGATACATAGATGATTTTATTTACATACACACTATGAATTATTTACAGAATGAATCTAATACACCCATCGCCTCACGTAGTTACCTTTTAAGTGTATATGAGTGCTGCCCTGGCTGGTGTGGTTCAGTTGGTTGAAACTTCTTCACTTGCAAGGAAAGGTTGCCAGTTCGATTCCTGGTCAGGGCACATACTTAGATCGTGGATTCAGTCCCCACTGGGGGTGCACATGGAGGGCAACCAATTGATATTTCTTTCTCTCTTCTCCCCTAAAATTGATCAAACATATTCTTGGGTGAATATTAAAAAATAAACTCACTGTTAAGACCAATGTTGAAGTGGTTTTTCCCTATCTCTTTTTCTAGGTATTTTGTAGTCTTAGGTATTATATAAAAGTCTTTAATCCATTTTGAGTTAGTTTTGTGAGTGGTATAAATGGGAGTCCACTTCTAGCATTTCTATATGTATATACAGTTTTCCCAGCATTATTTATTGAATAGACTATTCTTTTCCAATTGAGTGTCCTTGACACCCTTATCAAAAATCAGTTGACCATAAGTGTGTGGGTTTATTTCTGGAATCTGTATTCTATTTCATTGGTCTATGTATCTGTTTCTATGCCAGTACATACTGTTTTGATTACTACTGCTTTGTAATATAGTTTGAAATTAGAAAGCATGCTGCCTCCAGCTTTGTTCTTGCTCAAGATTGGTTTGACTATTCAGGATATGTTGTGGTTTTATACAAACATTATAAATTATTTTTATATTTCTCTGAAAGATGCAATTGGATTTTGGTTGTGAGTGCTTTGAAAATATAGATGGTTTCAGCATTTTAACATCGTTTTTACATCCATGGGCATAGATTATTTATGTCTTCTTTAGTTTCTATCATTAATAAAAAGTGTATGGGCCTTTCACTTCCTTGGTTAAATTTATTCCTAAGTATTTTATTGTTTTTGATGTGATTATAAATGGGGTTATTTTCTTAATTTCTTTTTCAGGTAGTTTATTGTTAGTGTATAGAAATACAATTAAATTTTGTATATTCATTTTGTATCCTGTTACTTTATTGAATTAATTTATCACTTTTAAGTTTTTGGGTGAAGTCTTCATAATTTTATATGTATAAGGTCAAGTCTTACACAAACAAAGACAGTTTTACTTCTTTTGTTCTTATTTGGATGGCTTTTATTTCTTTTTCTTGCCTAATTGCTCTGGCTAGGATGTCCAATAGTGTGCTGAATGGAAGAGGCAAGAGTGAGCATTCTTGTCTTGTTCCTAATCTTAGAGAAAATGTTTTCAGCATTTCATCATTGAACGTGATGTTAGCTGTTGCTTCTCATATATAATCTTCATTATGCTGAAATACATTCCTTCTCTAATTTGTTTAGCATTTTTATAATGAAAGAATGTTGACTATTGTCCAATGTTTTTTTTTGCACCTATTGAGTGCTCATATGATTGTTATCATTCACTCTGTCAACATGTATAATTGCATTTATTGATGTATATGTTGAATCATCCTTGTATTTCAGAAATGAATCCCATTTCGCGGTGTACTATGCTTTTAATGTACTATTTAATTCAGTTTCTTAGTATTTTGTTGAGGTTTTTTGCATTTGTGTTTATTGAAGATATTAGGCAATAGATTGTGGTGTTGTTGTTGCTTAGTGTCCTTGTCTGGTTTTGACATCAGGGTAATAATGTGGACTTAAAAAATTAGTTTGGAAGTATTTCCTCCTTTTCAATTTTTGGGAATAGTTTGACAATTTTGGCATTAGTTCTTGTTTATATATTTGGCTGAATTTGCCAGTAAATCCATTTGCATCTTATGTGTTTTTGTTGTTGTTGAGAGATTTTTAAAAATTATTATTATTGACTTCAGAGATATATAATTAAAAAGAAAGAGAAAGAGAAATATTGATTTGTTGTTTCTTTTATTTATGCATTCATTGGATTGATTCTTATATGTGCCCTGATCAAGGATGGAACCTGTAACCTCAGCATATTGGGATGATGCTCTAACCAACTGAGCCACCTGGCCAGGGCCTGTTGAGAGACTTTTGATTACTGATTCAACCTCTTTACTAGTTACTGGGTTATTCATATTTTCTATTTCTTCATGATTCAGTCTTGGTGGAATACTAGTATATGTTTCTAGTAATTTATCTATCCTATTTGTTGGTTTATAATTGTTTAGAGAAATCCCTTAAGATACTACATATTTCTGGTATCAGCATATATTTACTGGATAATTTCAAATGACTTGTGTTAAAGTTCACAAATTCTTCTACTATCACATCTGTTGTTGAAGCTCTCTATTGCATTTTTTCCATTATTTTCCCTTTTTTATGACTTATAGCTCTCTGTTAAACCTCTCATTTTGTTCATGCATTGTTTTCCATTTTCCTGATTTCAATGAGTTCTCTCTGTTCTTTTATATCTCTCTAAGCTTCCTTAAAATAATTTGTCAGGCAATTCACAAATTTCTATTTATTTTTTTATTTCTATTTCTTTATTGACATTTAATGTAAAAGCATAATATTCCTTTTGTGGATTTATGGTTTCTTGACTTTTTTGTGTTTGTTGAAGTCTTACATTGATGACCATGGATTTAAAGAAGAAATTATCTTACTTACTGGCTTTTTGAGAGAGATATCTTCACCCATCAATCCACCCAGGGATTCTGAGGCTTTCCTCAGACTTTTTCTATTGATGTGTGTGCTTCACATTTTTTGTCCCCTGTTGTGGGTGTGGAGAGTTTTTAAGGTTGTATGCCTTCTTTCAGTCCTCCAAAGCCAGAATGGTGGCGATTCCTGTAGGTCCACTGGAGGGATCTGCAGGTGATATGTCCATAGTGGCTAGTGGATAAGTTTCCTGGTGTGCTTTGGTTAGTAGGAAGGACTGTGAAGTGGTTAGCAGTTTCTTTTTTAGTTTTGAGCCCTAGGTGCTTTGCTTTTAGCTTCTATAAACCCCTAGAGCATTTGACTAATCTGGGTGAAGAAAGAAAGAAATGGGCCTCCTGTGCAGTGTCCTAAACAAATGTGGAAGCTGGTACTCACACACTCTTAGTTTCCCCTGTGGAAGAAATCATGGGCTGCAGGAGTTTCTCCAGGCATTAAGCCACACTGCCTTGGAGGAGGAGTGACAAAGGCAAAGTAAAACTTTCTTTGACCTTTTTTAACGTGTCTACTCTTGGATTTTTAGTGTGAGAGAAGTTCTCCTAAAGACACTCTCATCCCTGGGTAATTGTCAAAATTGATGTTCCTGGGTGGGATTAAAGTAGAGAACTCCTATCCTATTTCAATATCTTGCAGGTGTCACTCTAGAAAAAAAATAGAATTCTGAAGGAGAAAAATAATCAGAGATTATAATATATATTACATAATAATAAAAGGGTTAACCCAACAAGAATACCTAGCTATCTTTTTATGTATGCACCTATCAAAAGATCTTTAAAACACACAAATAAAGAAAATTCTAGAACTAAGAGTGAAAATAGAAACATTCATTTATAAAGTTGGAGATTTCAACACTCCTCAATTAGTAATCCAGGGAATGATTAGACAGAAATCAATGGGTTCATATAATATCTGAAAACCACCATCAAACAAATTGACTTAATTAGAAGTTATAGACCACTTGACCCAATAACAACTGAATAAATATCTTTTTCAAGTGAACATAAAACATAAAAATGGGCTATATCTTGTGTCATGAAACAAACCTTAACAAATTTAAAGGAACTAAAAACATAGACAGTCTATGTTCTCTAATCATTATGGGAGAAAATTTTGCAAATCATACATTCAACAAAGACTTCAAGATGGAAAAGATAAAGAATTCTCTAAATTTGCCCTGACCTTTTTGGCTCAATGCATAGAGCGTTGGCCTGCAGACTGAAGGGTCCCAAATTCGATTCCAATCAGGGGCATGTACCTTGATTGCGGGCACATACCCAGTAGAGAGTGTGCAGGAGGCAACTGATCAATGTTTCTAACTTTCTATCCCTCTTCCTTCCTCTTTGTAAAAAATTAATAAAATGCATTAAAAAAAACAACAAAAATAAAACAACTCAATTTTTAAAATAGGCAAAATATTTGAACACTTTCTAAAAGAAAAATGCAGATTTCAATAAACACATAAAAAGATGCTCAACATTTTTAGTCATCAATGCAAATTAAAATTACAATAAATCCCAATCAAAATCATAACAAATTTATTTTGTGGATATCAAAAACTAAGTCTAATATTTATTTGGAGAAGCAACACAATATTAAAGAAGAATAAAGTCAGAGAGTACGGACACTATTCAACTTAAAAACTTTCTGTAAAGCTAAGGTATTCATATATTATGTGTGGTATTAGGGAAATAATAGAAAGATATATGAAACAGAATAAAGAGCCCAGAAATAGACCCACATAAACATAATCAACTGATCTATGACAAAAGAGCAAAGGCAATACATTGGAGAAAAGACCATCTTTCAACAACATCCACCTGCAAAACAAAACAAAACAAAACAAAACAAAAGCTTGAATCTAGACATAGACCTTAGTATCTTCACAGAAATCCACCCAAAATAGACCATCAACCTAAGTATAAAACACAAACTATAAATCTTCTAGAAAAATAACATAAAAGAAAATCTGAAAGACATTTGTTATAGTGATAATTTTTAGATAAACCAAAGGCAAAAAACATGAAGGAAATGATCAATAAGCAGGAGTTCATTAAAATAAAAACATTGCTCTGCAAAGACATTATCAAGAGATAGATGCCCTCGCTGGTTTGGCTCAGTGGATAGAGCATTGGACTGAGGACTGAAGGATACCAGTTTCAATTCCAGTCAAGAGCACATACCCAGGTTTCGGGCTCCATCCCCAGTTGGGGGTGTGCAGAAGGCAGCCAATCAATGATTCTCTCTCATCATTGATGTTTCTATCTCTCTATCCCTCTCCCTTCTTCTCTGAAATCAATAAAAATATATAGTTTTTAAAGTAACACATTATAAAAAAAAGAGAGATAGAGAAAACAAGTCACAGTAGAAGAAAAATATTTGCAAAAGACATAACTGATAAAGGATTGTTATGCAGCATATACAAAGAACTCTTAAAACTCAACAATAGAAGAAACCTAATAACCCAATTTAAAAATGGGCAAGGACCTGAACAAATAACAAAAGATACACATATGGCAAATAAACTTATAAAAAAGAATCAATATCATATGTCATTAGATAACTGCAAATTAAAACAATAATATTATGTCATTTTCCACATATTAGAATGTTCAAAATCTAAAACACTACCAACACCAAATATTATCATTTGGTGGAGCAAAAAGAACTCTCATTCATTGCTGAGAAGGCAAAATATTATAGCTACTTTGAAAGATAATTTGTCAGTTTCTTCCAAAACTAAATATACTGCTATCTAGCAATTGTACAACTTGGTATTTACCCAAATTATCTGAAAAAATATGTCTACACAAATAATTATATACAGATTTTTAGCAGCTTTATTCATAATTGCCTAATCTTCAAAGAAACCTAGATGCCCTTCAGTAGGTGAATGGATAAATAAACGATGGTACATCCAGACAATGGAATATTATTTAGCATTTTAAAATTAGCTATCCAGTCTGAACAGAGATGGAGAAACTTAAATGTATATTATTAAGTGGGGAAAGGCAATCTGGAAATGATACATACTGTATCATTCCAATTATATGACACTCTGAAAAAGGCAAAACTATGCAGACAGTAAAAAGATCAGTGGCTGATCAGGGGTCAATTTCCTGACTGCAATATTGTACTATAGTTGTACAAAATGTTATCATTGGGGGAAACTGGGTGAAGAGTATATGGAATCTCTCTGTATTATGTCTTACAACCGTGTGTGAATCTACAATGATTTCAAAATAAAAATTTTCAAATATCCAACATTTCTTTTCATTATTAGGTGCAATACAGGCAGTGAGAAGACGGCCACAAACTAGAAGACATTTGCCTTACCTACAATGGATTAATATACAGACTACATAAAGAATAAATTACAAATAAAGACATATATAAATAACCCAATAGAAAAATGGCAAAGACATTTCACAGAAGATGACAAATGTCTAATACTCATATAAAAATCTGCTGGATCTTGCGAGTAACTAGTTAAATGTTCATTGAAATTATAAACATATAAGATATCACAGCAACCTGATTATAAATATACATGTACTAGAGGCCCGATGCACAAAATTCATGTAAGAGGCTCAGCTCTCACAGCCCTGGTTTTGTCCATAAGGTCATCCAGAAGGACATTAGGAAGGTTGTTTCGTTGTCTGGTCCAATTAGCATATTATGCTCTTATTATTATAGATTATGACCATATCAAGTGTTGGCAAAGACACAGAGCCTCAAAAACTCTCATACATTGCTGCTGAATATGGAAAGTGACAAAAAACACTTTTTAAAACCCTTAGATATAACCTAGAAAATTTGAATCAGGGTCCAGTAATCACACACGTAGGTCTCTATCTAGAAAAATTCTTGCCCATTTGTGCAAGAAGACATTTTTATATTAGCTCTTCCTCAGTAGCTAAGATTGAAACCATACAAAGTCCTTCATCAGTGGAATGGATTGACAAAGTATTGTATGTTCATTCAATGGATTTTTACTGTAAAGCAGTAAAACCAAATGAACCATAACATACATCTACATGGATAAATTTCTGGAGCATAATAGTGAGCAACATAGAGAAGTTGCAGCACAAAACATACAATATGATTCAAATTATATGTAGTGTAAAAACATTTTATAAGTGGAAAACTTTAAAAAAAGAAGGGAAGTATCATTTTAATGTGTATTATGGTTACCAATGAGAAAGGTAGAGAAGATCACAATTAGGAGTAGTACTGAGAAGAAATTGTTAAGGTGAGGGAGAAATGGATGTTTAATTTATTATTATTTTAGAAACCTACTTGAACATTATATGCCCTCTTGTGTATATTTAATAATAGCAAAGTTAGAAATAAAATTACAAGATAAAGAGGTGATTCAGGTTGATGACCTAAATAAATAGACACTAATGCAGTACTTGACACAAATCTGCATAGAAATCAAACTGAGTAAACAGAAAAGCTCATTTCAAG
>PVJN01047084.1:0-15000 GCA_004026805.1 Lasiurus borealis
GTTGGGAGTGGGTGGGAGGTTATGGGTAAGGGAGTTAGGAGTGGGTGGGAGGTTATGGGTAAGGGAGTTGGGAGTGGGTGGGAGGTTATGGGTAAGGGAGTTAGGAGTGGGTGGGAGGTTATGGGTAAGGGAGTTAGGAGTGGGTGGGAGGTTATGGGTAAGGGAGTTAGGAGTGGGTAGGAGGTTAACAGAATTGAGCAGGCATGAGTTCTGGTTTGGCATCATACTACCTACCGTTCCCAAATAGGTGTTCTCCTGAAGTTATCAGCACTGGCTTAGAGAAGAAGACGATAAAATTAGAGGTCATCAAATAAAATCTTCTCATCTTGAAGGTGCCTTCATTGAACAAAACTGACCTTTCTAATAATGTTTCACATAAAAAATGCTTTTAATATATTAAGTCATAGAGGTTAGCTAGAATTTAACAAGTGACTAAAATCTTAATATGGACAGCTAGTTAGGCTGTTGCCAGTCTTCAAACAGTAGCTTTGTGAAAGCAATTTTATGCATATGTCCAAATTTAACACATTTATATTGAGGAATATGCAAGGCGTTTTAGGAGATACACGGATGAAAATACATATCTCTGTTCTGCTTTGGATCCTATGAGCGAAAGATAAGAATAAAACAAGATACACTAATGAGTGCTCTTGTTTCATTGAAATATGATCATTCCTTTTACTGAAAAATTATGGATGTTAGCTTTATATTCTCAGAGGAAAATAACTTCACTTAGCAGAGAAATTAAAAACTAAGATCTAGATGACAATTTAAAAAAATACAGCAAGGCTCCAAATGATATTTGTCAGAATGAATCACAGTGCCATGAACATAGCAATAGAATATATACAGTTTAGAGCATTGAATGTCAGCCTAGGGAAATTTAAAAGTTTTTTATTTATTTTTTTATTAATGTGTTACATTATACATATATTCCCATTGCCCCACCCCCAGGCATACCCTAACCCCCCAGTGTCTGTGTCCATTGGTTATGCTTACATGCATGCATACAAGTCCTTTGGTTGATCTCTTATCTACCCCTCCTCTCCCTAACCTTCCTGCTGTACTTTGACAGTCTGTTTGATGCTTTACTGCCTCTGTATCTATCTTTCTGTTCATCAGTTTATAATGTTCTTTATTATTCACAAATGAGTGAGATCATGTGGTGTTTTTCTTTCACTGACTGGCTTATTTCACTTAGCATAAGGCTCTCCAGTTCCATCCAGGTTGCTGCAAATGATAAGAATTCCTTCTTTTTTAAGGCAGCATAGAATTCCATTGTGTAGATGTACCACAGTTTTCTGATCCACTCATCTGCTGACGGGCACCTAGGCTGTTTCCAAATCTTAGCTATTGTTAATTGTGCTGCTATGAACATAGGGGTGTATATATCCTTTCTGATGGGTGTTGCTAGTTTCTTAGGATATATTCCTAGAAGTGGAATTATTGGGTCAAATGGGAGTTCCAGTTTTAGTTTTTTGAGGAAACGCCATACTGTTCTCCACAGTGGCTGCACCAGTCTGCATTCCCACCAGCAGTGCATGAGGGTTCCTTTTTCTCCGCTTCCTCGCCAGCACTTGTCATTTGTTGATTTGTTGATGATAGCCATTCTGACAGGTGTGAAATGGTATCGCATTGTCATTTTGATTTCCATTTCTCGGATAATTAGTGACTTTGTCCTTCTTTCTGTCATCTTTCGAAAAGGTTCTATTTAGGTCCCTTGCCCATTTTTTTATTGGATCATTTATCTTACATTTTTTTAATGGAATAAAATTTTTTAAGCTTAAAACGAAGCAAAATAATTCTTTAAGAAATGTTTGAGAAAACGTTGGGAATAGCTTTGTACAGCTAGGTTGGTCATAAAGCATAGCTTTCTTTAACATGCTCCGATGTGCCTTAAAATGACTCAGTGGGTTGTGGAACCTAACATATATTTTTCCCAATTATTTTTGAAAGGTTCCTGACAAATATTTTCTTAGAAAAGAATGACAAGAGGTCTTTTATATTTTGTTTTTATGAGACTTTTATTTTTACCCTATTGTAAGAAACAAATAGCCAAGCTATGACTTGGGTAACAGAGACTCAATTTGCATAAATTATGAAACAGCTTTTTTTAATTTGTCAAGAAAGGCAGGTCATATAGTATTTCAATAAGAGATGTAAATTTGTTTATATGTGTTAATAAATTGTGTCTTGAGAATCTTAAAAATTGTTGGAAACAAAACTGTATATGATATGGAAAGTTTTTAAAAATTGTCCCAAGTATTATCAAAATTTCCCACCTAAATATTTTAGTCATATAATATTAAAAAGTTGATTGTCAATAAAATTAGCAAGTTAGATCATATATGACTACTATATGCAAATGGACTATTATTTGTACAAAGACTTATTTTATAACTTATTTTCCACAAATATTTTCAATTATATCAGGACTTTCATAAGTATTCCCATAGAATGGAACAGAATAGGGCATTAAAGTTCACTCCCTTTCGTACCTGTGTTCATGTTCCTTTTCATTCATGTTTGCTTTTCTTTGATATTTTTATTCTATTCAATAAGGTCTGTTTCAATTTGATTCTCTCTTAACACTATAAGCATACATAATAGTTAGCTATTGGTGTTTATAACTTTAACTATATGAGTTATATATGTTATCCTCAATGTGCAAGAGACTATTGAGAACATCAATTTTTTTGAATAAGTCAAATTGGAATATTGTTTTTGTGTGTGTGTGTGTTTGGGTGTTTATTGTAATACTAGAGGCCCGATGCACAAAGATTTGTGCAAGAATGGACCTTCTTTCTCCTGGATGCTGGCACCACCTTCAGTCCAGCTGGAGCTGCCTTTCCACCCTCCCACACTGCCCAGAGGTCCAGAGTGGCAGGGACAATGTGGAATGCCTGCATTGTCGCCATGGTGATGACACAAGTATCTCACCCTGTCCCCTGCTGCTAAGTGCCTGTGCATGCAAATTAGCATGCCATCTTTGTTGGGTTAATTTGCATATTCACTTCTGATTGGCTGATGGGCATTGCGAAGGTACTGTCAATTTGCATTTTAATCTTTTATTAGTGTAGATGGTTTATTCTTTGTTTTAGATGGTTCATTTGTCATTATTTTGTCACCTATAATTCAATTTTTAAATAGTCTAAACAAGCAAAAATTTAGATTCCATACTGCAGTCCTCATAGTTATTACATATTAAGTCGAATACATTGCCCATCTATTACTTAGAGTCATTATATACTTATTCCTGTCTTCCCAGCTTAAGTTGTCAAAGTCAGAGGCATTTCTATAATTTGCTACTATTTTTCTAGTCATAACTTTTTAATCCCATAATTTCTTCTAGGTGGAACTTGTTAGTCATGCAGGAAGGTACAAAATCACTTTTATCTTAATTAAGGACTTACTATTACAAAAAATGTAAATTATGCACGTTGCCCTATTTCATGTTTCTTGACTTTTTAGTCTTTCAATCAGTACCAGTTGTTACCATTATCAGACTTCTCTAAGCCCCAGTTTTGGCATTTTATAGCAGGAAGCTGGTAACGGTGCTTTTATTTATTACTTCTGAGAGTTCTGGCCCAGAAGGCATTATAAAAGTGCCTGACAAATATTGATAATCAAAAACTTCAGCTCTTTTTTTCATTTGCCCATTCTCATCTGCCAAACTCTTATGTTTTTAATTTTCTTTCCATCTCATTTATACACACACAATTATATTTTATTCTTTGAACCATTTTCCAAAGCTTTGTTCTTAATAGCTCAGCTGTAAATCATACTTTATATTCATAACATCCGCATTCTTCTCTGCTTCCTCTTTCACTCTAAAGCCATGTTTCCATTACTTTTTTTGTTTCGTAATTTTCAACAATGCATTTAAGTTTTATATTTTGATAGTTGTGTTTAATGAAAATGTTTTTATCAAATCAAGTTTTAGGCAGCATCTTTTATTCTAATATAACAGAAGAAAATTAGCATTTTATTTCTACACAGCACTTTACCATTTTCCTCATTATCGTGATTAAATTGCTGAGATTTTTATTATGTATATTTTATTATCGTAGTACTTTTGATCTTCAAGTTTGTTTTGAAATCTATCTAATGGAACTTGTAAAAATAAATTAGCTGGTGTAAATCAACTTGTGCCTTTTCCCAGTCTTGCATTTCTGTTTTATTTGTCTCTGGTTGGCTGCCGTACAAACAAATTCTGGTAACTGTTTTTGGAATGCTTCATCTTGGAGTACTTTTAATACCTAGAGAATCTTTTATGTCTTAAACATAAGTGACACCTGGCAATAGTTGTTTGTTTTTTAACTATCAAAATGATGAATTACTGTTCCATTTAGCATTTAATGCAGTAAACATCTCTAAGAACAACTTCAAATGTGTGTGTGTGTGTGTGTGTGTGTGTGTGTGTGTGCGTGTGTATACATGTATGTGTGTATATATATATATATATATATATATATATATATATATATATATATTTCTCATTGTTTTTTTTAAATATATTTCATTGATTTTTTACAGAGAGGAAGGGAGAGGGATAGAAAGTCAGAAACATTGATGAGAGAGAGACATCAATCAGCCGTCTCCTGCATGCCCCACACTGGAGATGTGCCCACAAGCAAGGTATATGCCTCCAACCGGAATCAAACCTGGGACCTTTCAGTTCGTAGGCTGACACTACCCACTGAGCCAAACCGGTTTCGGCTATATTTCTCATTGTTAATTTTAATGCTAATATTATAGATTGAAAAGATAATTGCTAACTATAATCAATATATAAAGCTTTCTTTCATTGACAATACATTAGGGTTTGCAAATACAGTTTTGTTTTACCCAGTTTTCTTTGTATACAAGCTAAAAAATTATAAGTTTAAAAAGTTACTTTTTTATATAATTTATGGTGGATAATTAATCTATTTGAGAAGGCAAAATCTTTTGAACTTTTTCTTTAGTGCACAGCCTCCTTACTTAGTTAGTAAAGTTTTTAAAATTGGATGAAAATCAAACTAAGAAAACTGATCATTTCTTCCTACAAGACAATGAACTTCATACACCATCTTATAGCCACTCCGTTCATGGGCTTAACTTTAACTCGGCTTTGGCTTCGAGAGACCTGAATGCCCCCATATCCATTGCTCATGTCTAGAAAACCAGAATTTAATCTGTTTCATGTTTTCACCGCCTCCCTGACAGTTTGCATTGTGTTCAAAGGTGACCTTGATCGTATCCGTCCGCTGTTGCATGATTCCTGGCGCTACACTGGCCTCTGGCTCTTAACTCACTCACCCTTTGTTCTCCGCACCTTCTCAAATCCAGGTCACGGACTCAATTTGTTTCATGAAACCACCCACTTAGCTCCCAACGAAAATTCTACGGTTTTATATCAGTTTATTTTCCGATGTTGCCTTTTCAGGTTTTGACCTGTGAAGTTACATGTCAAGAACTCAATTATTTCTTTATATCCACAACATTTTTTTTTTTTTTGGTGTGGTTGAATTTTCTCTGAAGATTTTATTTCTGATAAATAACTGTCTTGTGAAAAGTTTATTTCAGGTTATGTAACATTTAAAAATAAAGAAAACAAACGACACCGAAAGCCATAGAGATAACGCTTGTTTTAAAAATATAAAAAGCAACATTTATTTTACAAAATGAACAAACCAATATAGTTAGAAATTAGAAATTATTCTCTTTCCCCAAACCTAGCTCTAGATCAGTGGTTCTCAACCTTCCTAATGCCACGTCCCTTCAATGCAGTTCCTCATGTTGTGGTGACCCCCAAAGGAAATAATTTTATGGTTGGGGGTCACCACAACATGAGGAACTGCATTAAAGGGATGTGGCATTAGGAAGGTTGAGAACCACTGCTGTAGATAATGTCTCCTTTCTCAAATTTTATAATTTTCAATAGAATGAAAGAAAAATGTTTTAAGTTTCAGTGCTAGGACTTGGAAGAAAATCTAACAGAATGTATGGTACATTTTAAAGACACTAAAGTGCATTTATTATTTTATAAAGGGCTACTGTTCGCTATCAATGACTAGATTTTTTAAAAATATATTTTATTGATTTTTTACAGAGAGGAAGGGAGAGGGATAGAAAGTCAGAAACATCGATGATAGAGAGACACCGATCAGCCGCCACCTGCATGCCCCACAGTGGAGATGTGCCCGCAAGCAAGGTACATGCCCCCGACCGGATTCGAACCTGGGACCTTTCAGTCCACAGGCCGACACTCTATCACTGAGCCAAACCGGTCTCAGCAATGACTAGATTTTTATTCATAATATCACTGAGGTTTGTTTAACCGCACGTTAAATTTCCTTTTTACCATCTCTTTACTCTGGAGGCACTGTTTTCACAAATCCGCATTTCTAGCATGGAAACCGGTGGACTGCACAAACCGCCTGCTTTGCTTTTGTTCAGATAAATATGACTTCGCATTGATAGAGCGATAGATCGCCTCGAGAAAATTACAGCTGCGATGTCACCGCGAAGATCTAAATGAGGAGAAACTATCAATTACAGGCATCAGTGCAGTAAATTAGTTTACACACCTTGCGAGTCTGGAGCAAGGAACATTTACTCGTTGTATTTCTATCAGAGGCGGAAGGATAAATGTGGTGTGTCCCCTTCCGCTTTGATTTCTTATGATATTATTTTTAAAGAAGTCACTCATCGAGATCTTTGGCTGTGGGAATACTCACTATTCCTTTAAACAGCTTCGGGATTGTATTTGTGAATTTTTCTGCTATATATATATATATTTTAATATATTTTATTGATTTTTTACAGAGAGGAAGGGAGAGAGATAGATAGTAGAAACATCGATGAGAGAGAGACATCGATCAGCCGCCTCCTGCATGCCCCACCTTGGAGATGTGCCCACAAGCAAGGTACATGCCCCCAACCGGAATCGAACCTGGGACCTTTCAGTCCGCAAGCCGACGCTCTATCCACTGAGCCAAACCGGTCTCGGCTGCATTATACATTTTGATCGGTGAAAATTACTGGGACAAAATAACTAACTCAGCCGTGGGGGTCAGTAGCTTATCTGTAAACACTGGGACCATTTCCAGCCATAATTCCACCAGACATGTTTCTTTAAAGAGCTTATAACGGAAAAGATTTGTCTACCACTGCAGTGAGCTTGACAATATTTAAATGCAAATTGGCGGGTCATTGTTACATTCCATACTCAGGCACCACTAAATTATGTTGGGCTCATAATTAAACACGTGTTCTAGGCATTTGCACAGCTTGGCCTTAAAAGAGAGCCAACTTAAGGTACATACTTGAGTGCTGAGAACTGACTTCATAATTTGGATTCGTGTCCAGACATCCAGGCTTATCTGAGAATACGTGTGCGAAGTTTAACCATGTCCATCTTAAGGCATTAAACAAATATCCTGCTTATGAAATGCACTCACACTAACCTATTTAAACACACACACACATTTATTCTGACCGCCTCTAGGAAGAAAACCTGTGTTATCCAGAAGAAAGACACATGGATGTCACTCATAGTTCAGTGTGTTTAACACATTGGGCCCTGACTAACCCTCAGAATTTCCCAACGGAGTTAGAAAATTAAGTTGTATAAAAAAGTAGCCCAGCCCAGCCAGTGTGGCTCAGTGGTTAAGCATGCAGGGACAGGCTGTAGTATCCAAGGTTTAATGTCACTCATCTGATCCTCGTTCTAGAAATACGACATCGCTATCAGTGTGACAGTTCTGGCTCCTTGGGGATCGATAGCGCAGCGGTTATAAAACACAGCTGTTTTTCAGTCACTGAACATTCCAGGAAGACAGGGCCAGGGTTCTGGATGGCTCTGGAAACGTGCTTTCGAAGTGATGGATTTGGGGATGATTGATACATACTTAGTAACTCTTGAGAATGTAAAATTAAAATAAATCCTGAGAATATAAATTAAAAAAACAGTAACAGCCGAAACCGGTTTGGCTCAGTGGATAGAGCGTCAGCTTGCAGACTGAAAGGTCCCGGGTTCAATTCCTTGCTTGGGGGCACATCTTCACTGTGGGATGTGCAGGAGGAGGCTGATCTTTCTCTCTCCCTTCCTCTCTGTAAAAAATCAATAACATATATATATATATATATATGTGTGTGTGTGTGTGTGTGTGTGTATACATATATATATATATATATATATAACAGTAACAAAAAGATCAACCAATGAACTTGCCTGCATATAAGCAGGACCAGTGGACACAGACAATAGGAGGTGAAGGTCAGGGCGGAGGGGCGGTGTGGGCTAGAAGAGATCAGTGGGTGGGGGAAGTGGAGAGGAAGGGGATATGTATGATACTTTCCACAATTAAAAAATTAGAATAAAAAATAAGTAAATAAAAATAAAAAACAACGTAAGCTACACTTATGTAGCACTTACACTGCACCTGGCTCAGTTCTAAGCATATAAATAAACTCAGCTGATTTCAAGATTCATTCCAGGAAATAGTGGCCATATTTTCTTCCTGCTTTCAAAGACGCAAATAAGACAGAGTTATGACTGTTCCACCCAGGATCGTGTCGCTTTGGGGACTGAGCCCGTGCTGTCCTGTCCCTGTGTAAAAATGACTGGGCTCGATCTCCATTAGACTCCTTTTGTATTCTTGGAACTTTTAACAGACAAGATTTTCTTGGAAGCAAAAACTCTAAAAATCACCAATTTTGAAAGTATGGGTCATCAAATTTTTTTAAACAAGGGCTTAATCATACACAGATGGATCCTCTGCCAGTCTTTTATGTTTATTCAGGCTCCCCATAAGCGGACCTCCCTTTATCCACTGTCGTAATGGACTCTGGCATTTTTGGAAGTTGCATGAATTTTGGGCATCCATTTTTGTGTGTAAGAATGACTGTCTGAACATGCTGAACTTATGCAGTGCATGGAGAAAATCTGGTTTACTTAGAAATTACCTGGATTAGAGAACAATCTTACCAAATGTCTACTTTTGTAAAAAACTAATACTCTCCATTATGAGAGGCATGCAAGAATAGACTCAGGCCATTCAGTGCTGAATGCATTGAAATTCAATGAGCAAAATTTCACTAGAACTTGGTATCATTGATGTTGAAAAGAGGTGGATGAATAGGAGATAAAATTACTTCAAAGCATTAAACCTCCTAGTATGATAGCAGAGACACGCTTTCATCCAGGAATTTTCACTGATGGATGGCAGGCGAGTTTCTGGTATTATTAGCAAAGTTTTACTAAACCACACCTAGCCATTCTCTCGTATTGTCTATGAATGCTTTCCACACTAGCTCAAAGCTGAGGCTTTAATTACAGCAGACACCATGCGGGCCTGCACAGTTTAAAATATTCGCCCTTCAGCCTTTTACAGAAAAGAAAGTGCTGCTTTCTCAGGGGCATCTCTAAATATGTGAAAATATAATATGTAAGTTCATCCCAATAAAATGGGCCCCAGAACTAACACTTTGAGGCAGATAGGACCGGTTAAGCTTTCCTAAGAAAATTAGGACATTTTAAAAATAAAACGTCTTTATTTTTTTTCTATTGTGGACAGAGAATTTCATCAGCTCTTCAGAAAAATGACTCCTTTAGAGCTGATTTGGTCTTTTCCTTATAGTATGCATCTGGATCAATTAAATCTCTGGCATACATGAATAATTTTAACCCCTCAGGTAATTAGAACATCCATTCTGCCTCACAGTTAACTCTGAGATTAAAAAGGTAACTTCATTTTGTGTAAACCCACTAATCAAGCTTCAAAGAGTTCACATTTTCATACTAATGAAAAGCTTGACTGAATAAGAATGGAAATCATTCAGTTAAATATATCAATTAACTAATGAGGGACTTCTCTAAATGTTTATGTGTCTGACAAAATATCTGAGAGCCCTCATGTTTGCATTTTAGTTTCTTATGAACAAACTTCCGATACTTCCTATCATTTTTAAAAAATGCCTAAATAGATTAACCCCATTTTAGGTTTTCTTTCAAATTAAATACATTTACTGATGACTCTTCTCTCTCTATCTACATATTCAAGAGCACTCATACTTTTGCAATTTTTTTTTAGCACTAAATAGGTAATTCTTCTAGGTAATTGAATTGTTACTTTGTAAGCCCCAAAACTGCAATCTAAAAATAAATATAAAATATAAGTGTATCTTAAAATATATCACATCCATAAAAATAACGATAAAATATTAAAGGAAAAAGTAATTTATATTTTTAGTACATTAAAAATGAACATATTTTTACTAACATATCTGTAAGGATTTAATTGTATTACCTTACTTTAGTGTCTCTGTGAAATACTTTTTTGAAACAATTTGCAGCTTTGTCATTTTGCTGAGTCATCCATCAGCAAATGAATATCCTAATATAGTCATTTCATTTTGGATTCCATATTCAGTTAAATGAAATCACACATTAATCTGGATCTTCACTGAGGTAAACTTACATGTGGTTTTAGCCTATGCTCTCAAATATTGTTCCAAATTTCAAGACAGCCTGGTTTTAACTATTTTTCTTTTTCCATAATTTTTGCATTTAATTTTTAAGAATTGATAGTTCTTTCATTCCTGTAATACATTTGTCTCTCCTGGCTATGTTTATCAGTAAATTATATTTCTTCAGATGGCTCCTACTTATTTTCTGATGAATTTGTTTTAAAACTATGCTTTCTTGTTACAACTCTAAACATAATCCCTTTTAAAATATAGTTTTATCTGGCTATTGTCAGACTATGAACATAATAAGTACTAGATACAAATGATGGTTTTGTCCTCTCCAATTTTACTTATTGTTATTTTTTTTAACTTTTTTTTGCTAGAGCTTCAAACTGTAGGATTGTCACTATTATATTGATTAAGATGTAGAGTGGACTTTGAAAAAAAATATATATATATTAGGAGAAAGAATTACCCTAACATAACTTTACTAAAACTTTAAAGGAGAAAAAATCAATATTAAATGATATTCATAAATGTTAATTGCTTAAACTATAATATCTATAATAACAAAAGGGTAATATGCTAATTAGACCAGACATCCTTCCAGAAGAAGCCAGGGCCAGAACAAAGCCGGAGGGATCCGGTTGCCAGAGGGAGGATGATGCAGGAGCCAGGGGATAGAAGGCCTACTCTTTTTTAAAAAATTTTATTAATTTTTTATACATATCTCCCCATTGCCCTCCCTCCCTCCTAGGCATAACCCAACCCCCCAGTGTCTATGTCCATTGGTTATGCTTATATGCATGCATGCAAGTCCTTTGATTGATCTCTTATCTACCTCACCTAACTTTAATCTTCCTGCTGTAATTTGACAGTCTGAAGCTTTACTGCCTCTGTATCTAACCTTTTGTTCATCAGTTTATAATGTTCTTTATTATCCACCAATGAGTGAGATCATGTGGTGCTTCTCCTTCATTGACTGGCTTATTTCACTGAGCATAAGGCTCTCCAGTTCCAACCAGGTTGCTGCAAATGGTAGGAAGGCCTACTCTTGCATGAATTTTTGTGCATCGGGCCTCTAGCTGTTTGATAACTGTTTTTTATTGTTTAAAAATACAGTTTTAGAAACATGGCTTATTCTTTGATATATAAACAAAGAAAACACTTGATATATAAACCACTATATGTCAGTGGTTTATTATCTAAAATTTAAATAATTTTTGGACTTGTTAGAAAATAATCCTGTGAATAATAAATTAGTATTAAAAATAAACACATTTTTTTATTTTTAAAACTCAGTTGCGTTAATTTCAATCTTATTTTTAATATTTCAAAAAATTAACGGCGTACTTCAAAAGGTCATAAGGTGTATACTTCAGATATCAATAACTGAAAGTTAAAATGATTAATTATCAGTGGTGAACAAAAAATCACAATTACACTCAGCATTTATCTTGTTTTCTTAGTTAGCCTTTCAGAGCTGGCTTCCTTAAGATTTATATTCTGCTCCTTTGCAATCATAATCATCAAAGAGAGTGTAATGAGACATCATCAATTTAATTTAAATTTTCAGAAATGCCAAGTTGATTGATCTTTAAAAGTACCACAGGGATCTTGAAGGTAAACATCCTTTTCAGCATTATTAGTTTAATTTTTTGCGGTGCAGTGGATCCTATGAGTATCATGAACATTGAATCCTACATAAAATTTTATACACCACTTCACTAAATATAAAATATGCTTGAAACACTAAAATTTAATTAGCACAGCCCATGCAGGAAAACCAAGTAGCCAATATAAAAATTTCATAAGAGGTACTTACCCTGTTTTTATTATTTATATATTTATTTTTTGTTAATCCTGGCCTGAGGATATTTTTCCATTGATTTTTAGGGAGAGTGGAATAAAGAGGGAAAGACAGAGAGAAACATGGATGTGAGAGAAACACATCCATTGGTTGCCTCCTACACAGATCCTGACCAGAGGTACGTGCCCTTAAGAAGAATCAAACCCAGAACCGGAATTGAACCTGGGACCCTTTGTTCTGCAGGCTGACACTCTATCCATTGAGGCAAACCAGCTAGGGCTATTTTTTATTTTAAAAAAATTCTTTTATGGATTTTAGAGAGGAAGAGAGAGGGAGAGAGAGATGGAAACATCAATGATGAAGGAGACTTATTGATTGCTGCCTCCTGCACACCCCATCCTGGGGATCAAGCCCTTAACCAAGGCATGTGCCCTCACTGGGAATAGAACCATAGCTTCCTGGTTCTTAGATAGACACTCAACCACTGAGCCACAACAGCCAGGCTCCTTTTTATTTTTAAATTTAAAAGTTTGTTTGCTTCCACTTTAAAGGTGTCGGGTAGTGTATTGGTAATAGATACTTAACTAGTTAAGACATTGGCAAGTCATGTCATGTTGGCTCCAGAATAGTTGGAGGTACTTGGGAAGCAGGTTATCCTGTTTGCTTGCTCAGCCTCTATCCTGGCTTTTATTTTTCCATGGGAATGTTAGGATTCATCTGCCATTTCAGAGTAATTTCAGAAATACCGATTTTTACAATTTTTAGTCTTTCTGTTTTTCTGCTTCTTAGTTCTTCCTTTATTTCCCTCTTTCTTCACTGGTCTTAGTCAAATATCAGCACGCGTTTCTTAGTTTTGCTCCGTGGTGAATTGGATCTTTTGATATTAGTATAAATGGCATTTTAAAGTAAACTTTTTATTTTGGAATATATGTTCTAGATATACAGAAGAATGGAAAGGTAGTAGACTTGTCATATATCCATCTATGGGAAACACATTATGTTGATATCTTGAAGTATCACTAGGCATATTTATTTTCCCTTGGGTGTCACTGTTTTTAGGTCCTCTCGGATGACAAGATAAAGAAATATATATGGCCGAGACCGGTTTGGCTCAGTGATTAGAGCGTCGGCTTACGGACTGAAAGGTTCGGGGTTCGATTCCGGTCGGGGGCATGTGCCTTGCTTGTGGGCACATCTCCACAGTGGGGCGTGCAGGAGGCTGCTGATCGATGTCTCTCTATTATCGATGTTTCTGACTTTCTATCTCTCTCTCCCTTCCTCTCTGTAAAATATCAATAAAATACATACATATATACATATATATATATATATAAAGAAATATATATGTGTTAATGCAATGTTTCTGTATGCACATTTCAGTTGTTATTTCTTACTGTACACATTCTCAGTTTTTATGTCCTTATTGTTTTGTTGCTAAATAATCAATCCAAGATTGCATTTTCTCTGAGGTGTAGTTTTAGGATTACTGAACATAGATAATTACAATATATTAAGTCATATTTATTTATTTATTTTTTATTTTTTATTGATTTTTCACAGGGAGGAAGGGAAAGGGATAGAAAGCCAGAAACATCGATGAGAGAGAAACATCGATCAGCTGCCTCCTGCACGCCCCCTACTGGGGATGTGCCCGCAACCAATGTACATGCCCTTGACCTGAATCGAACCTGGGACCTTTCAGTCCCCAGGCCGATGCTCTATCCACTGAGCCAAACCGGTTTCGGCTAGTCACATATATTTATACAAGAAGATGTTCACTGGGTTAGAGCTATATGTAGACATGTATCCACAAGTTTCCCCAATCCATGACACAATTCACTGTACTCAGAGAAACCTCGCAATGCTTAAGATGTGCCCATTTGCCGAGACCGGTTTGGCTCAGTGGATAGAGCATCGACCTGCGGCCTGAAAGGTCCCAGGTTTAAATCTAGTCAGGGGCATGTATCTTCGTTGCGGGCACATCTCCAGTAGGGGGCGTGCAGGAGGTGGCTGATCAATGTCTCTCTCTCATCGATGTTTCTGACTTTCTATCCCTCTCCCTTCCTCTCTGTAAAAAATCAATAAAATATATTAAATAAAAAAAAAAGATGTGCCCATTAGTCTGTGGAAGCCACTTACAGTCGCTGTGCCTGTCAGCAGTCAGTGGAATTAAGTGTTTCAGTGAGATGATCTTCCCAAGTAACACGAGTGTAGGATCCAGCATGTAAAGAGATCGCATGATGGAACCCGAGGCTCTTTAAGGGAACATACTTGACTGTAGAATGTAAACTGAGGCAGCATTTAGTAGGAGCTCACACTGCTTTTTGTGGGGCGAGGAGCAGCCATCTGCTGGCTTGCCTTGTTTGGATGCAAAAGCAGTTCTGTTTGGTGTTTAAAGCTGATGCCTAAAGATTGTCATTTCCCCTCAGTCAGAGGGATGGCTGAAGTCTGCATTTTCCTCACGGCTCTGTAGGTAAAAGATTATAAACATAATTCATAATTTATGCACTTTCTAAATTCTCATGCAAGTAGGAGAATCAAGGTTGTGAACCCAATTTTTGCCGTCTAATGGACTAGTCTTATATTAAAAAAGAAAAGAATTAGATATTTTACACTGCTACATGAGCACATTTAGAAATTCTTGCAATCCTTCATTTTGGTTTTCTTTTTAACTCTGGCAAAATTAGGGGAAAATAATTTGTAAAACTTTGTATGAGATCTAAGGAAGGGTAAGA
>PVJN01047085.1:0-16160 GCA_004026805.1 Lasiurus borealis
CACCCTCTCCAATTGGGGACCTCTTGGGGGATGTCCAACTGCTAAACTGGCAGTCAGATATCCTTCTTGAAATCTGGGAATGCTGGCTCCTAACTGCTCACCTGCCTGCCTGCTTGATTGCCCTAAACCCATTCTGCCTGCCTGCCTGATTGCCCCTAACTGCTTCTGGCTGCCTGCCTGATTACCCCTAATTGCTTCCCTGCTGGCCTGATAACCCACAAATGCCCTTCCCTGCCATCCTGGTTGCCCCCAACTGCTCTCCCCTGACAGCCTGATTGCCCCTAATTGCCCTCCCCTGCCAGCCTGATTGCTCCCAAATGCCTTCCCCTGCCAGCCTGATTGTCACTAGTGTCCTATGATCTCACTCCCAACTGCCCTCCCCACCAGCCTGATCACCCCTAACTGCTTCTGCCTTAGCCTCCACCACCATGGCTTTGTCCACAAGAAAGTCAGATGTCCAGAAGTTGGCCAGCTGACACGCTCTAATTAGCATATTACCCTTTTAGAAGTATAGATAGATTATATAGAATAAGATTATTTAAATGGGGGGAAGGAAGCCTTTTCAGCAGGAGGAGATGCTCTTGCCAAACATAATTCCTATATCTGTCTCTCTTTCTGGGCCAATCTCTAGGTCTTATTTGTAGCCTCCATGGAGGCTGCTAATCAGGCCTTGCCTCTCTCTCTGGATCTCTCTCTGGGCCTGTTCCACAGCCCTTGTGTTAGTGGTAAGGTCGTTAGGCCTCTGACTCAGTTCCAGGCCAGAGGCTAAAGACCTGGCCATGCCCTTACCCGGCCATGCCCACCATCCTGCCCACCTCCTTGCTGCCAGCAAAGGTATTACTATTTGAAATACATTAGGAAATGCTGTATTTCAAATAGTAAGAGGATGTCCTGTGATAGGAGCCTGTGAGCCATAGGAGAAGGACCAAGAGGTGCTCCATGCACTTATTGTTGACCAGTCATCGTCCATCTGGTCATTTAGGTTGTGATGACCCTAGGCTATTATTAGTATAGGTAATAATCATATAGAAGGAAAATGATACAAAGTTTCTTGCCACAGTGTGAGCTTTAATTGTATAGACCTCTGAGGAAAAATACACAGTATCTATTTATATAAAACCCTAATATGCAAATCAACCAAACAGTGGGACCACCATGAAATGACCCGGTCACTATGATACACACTGACCACCAAGGGGCAGATGCTCAATGCAGGAGCTGTCCCCAGCCCACAGTCCCGACCAGTGATAGTGGCAGGGGGTTGGATTGCCAAGTGGGTGACATCAGGCCAGCTTAGGCAGGTGTGAGCAGGGGTCCCGATCACCCCACCCGTCACCCCACAGATTGACTCTGATCACTAGCCAGGCCTAGGGACCCTACCTGTGCATGAATATTTTGTGCACCAGCCTCTAGTACAGGTATAAAATGATTACCCTTATAATGTTCACATGAAACCCTTATTACTGTGTTGGACTCCTTCATTTTTACTTTCCAAAAGATATCAAACTTGGGTGTCTAGACATAGATAGCTTAACAGAAATAAAAGTCTACCTCAAATTCTGTAAATATCCTATAAATTTAATCTGAGAATAAACTATCTGTGTACTGTAAAACCTGTTGTTTCACCCTACAGAAGAAAGGCATTGCTCTCTTCCATGCTGTATCTTACTATGGCACGTTACCTCCAATGTAAAAATATGGGGGCATCAAACAAGTTGACAATTCAATGTATGGATTTCAGGTTCCCTCTTTTAATCGAAGCTTCTTTGTTTTAGACTTATTTCTTTTCTGGGTAAAGAGCTACATGAGGAAACGCTGTATTTTGAATAGTAAGAGGATGTTCTGAAACCCAGGGTAGAGTGCAGCAACGCAAATGATGATAATTTTCATGTATTCGCGTGTTCTCTTCCATATTCTGAACACTGCCAAATAATTGTTTCCTGAGGAAAAGGCCACTGAAGGCAAGCAGAGGAAGCAGAGGAATGAAATAGTCTTCAAAGATAGATCGTGTTTTTTCTGTTACTGAACATTTCCTGGTATTGGAAGTACTTCCTTCTTTTTCCTGATCCTCTCCATTTCTGAGAAGAAAGTCACATTACTGTGCAGACCAAGGCTTTTAATGGCTTTCTTACACCTTTTAGGCCCTTTGGATATGAAAGGAACCATTCTTCTCTTCACTGATGCTCTTTTTCTTTCAATGTGAGAGATTTGAAAATGAAAATAACCTTTACAGTGTGGACTTAATTATATTTTAGCCCTAAGGGCATGTGTCCTCAAATATACTTGTGAGAAGGGTAGAGGGTAGTTTGTTCTTAAAGTTCAATGCCTATAATTTAAAAAAAAACAACAACTCACAGATAGCCCACAGAGCTTGCATTATTGCTAATTATAGATCAGGGTTTTTAAATTTAACGAACTTTCTATAGTTAAAATGTAAAGGTTAAATTATCCACGGTTATTTTTACTGTAGGCAAATTAATTTTTTTTCTCTTTTACCCCTAGCCACTACTTTAAAAATTGGGTTCCATAAAACCCCCAGAATTGGTTTAAAAGGATGGATTATCACAGAGCTGGAGAAATAAAGTTGACGAGTGGTTTCTTTTTATTTTGGCAGTGCTAACATCATACTCGGCATCCAAATTGTGTACTAGAGAAGCTGAGCTCAATGTAGCAGGAGAGACATTTGGGTTTAATATAACAAGGACTTCTTGGCGGCAAGGCTGTTTTGGCGTAGTGCCTTCCTTAATGTCATATCATACACACAGCATGTCTTAGTGCTCAAAGAATATCCAGCGTTTACATTTTGATAACATTGGGTGATTGGCTGAATTTTTTACTGTTTGCCTTCAAATATATTTCATTCAGCCACGTCTTGTCTCTGAGACCAGCGGTGTCCTTTGTGCTTCCCTTTCCGCAGCGCTCACTGTTCTAATCCTTTGCATAATATCTGCACCTGCCACTAACCTGTAAGTTACAGAAGTTCAAACTGTTTTTTGCATCAATTCCCTCTAGTCCCACTATTTATCCAGCTCATCTCATTAAGCGAATGGCTGAAGACATGTGTAAAAAATATATCCCAACTGTGCTTAAACATAACATGATAGAGCAAAAAGACTGTGGAATTTTAATACCTTATATAAAACCAAGGCAATTTGAATACATCTTCCATTTTATTTATTTAACGAGTAAATAGCACGTATTATGTGTCAGGCACAATTCCAAGTAACATTTAGTATTTGCTGATATGCTTTTTGAGGAAAGTGTTATAATTAATCCCCAAGACATGGGGAAACTGAAGAAAGTAGACATTTGCCCAAGGTAACTCAGAGGAAAGAGCTGAGCCGGAATTCAGATCCAGGTGGTCTGGGCTCACAAACCAGGTTCTTTTTTAAAAAAATATATTTTATTGATTTTTTACAGAGAGGAAGGGAGAGAGATAGAAAGTCAGAAACATCGATGAGAGAGAGACATTGATCAGCCGCCTCCTGCACGCCCCACAGTGGAGATGTGCCCGCATGCAAGGTACATGCCCCCAACCGGAATCGAACCTGAGACCTTTCAGTCCGCAAGTCGACGCTCTATCCACCGAGCCAAACCGATCTCGGCACAAACCAGGTTCTTAACCACTGCAAGGGGCCAGCTTCCTAGTGACAAACAGGGAGACACACACAAAAATAGTTCCATTAACTTACACTTTATGAGTTTATGGTAAACCATTATGATTTATGGCACACTTTATGAAACTATTATAAGCAAATATACCCATGAGACTCCTTATGAGAATCCAATAACAATAATAACCACTTATCAGATTCAGAAAATTCATTTTGGTTTTCAAAAAGAGGCATGCACAAAAAAGAAGTAAAAAAATATATATTTATTCAGTTGGAGAACTTAGGTGCCAGAGTTTTATCTTTATAGTCTGTTTTCTCTCCGTATCGCATTCTACTTCTCCCTTCTTATTTAGACTCTCTCACTGATGGAGATGGAGGTGGGAGGACTCTTGCTGGGGGTTCTAACGACAGTACTTTAAAGCAGCAATTATAGTCTGAAGTTTGTGGGAGTGACTTAGGGAAAAATCCTAAAGTATTAATACAGAACAAAAATATTCTTTTTTTTCTATGGATTGGCCCAGAAGGACAAATTTAGGCATATTACAGGCGCTCCTGATTACACAACCGTGTCTATTGCTCTCTTTAAGTAGTATGGCAAATCATTCAGCACTGAAAAAAAGCTGAGAAAAGTTCCCCGATTTGTTAGAGCATGAAGGTGGTAGAAGCTGTGGAGCCTGCTACACATTTAAGATGTCATTATTACCAGATCACTTAACTCAGTACCTGAACATTTAACATGGATATAAAACTAACCTGCGTTCTGCTTTTGATAGTAGATCTCAATCCTGTCTCCTATGCTTACCTCCATAAGAACTGAGGAAGTACCAGCAATGCATCCTCCCAGGCCCAGAGATGAGGATATTCCCACAAGCCTCCTTCACCAGGCATGTCTTGCGGGAAACCATCTCCTGCCGATACTACCATGAGAGTGCACCAAGGAACGTGGAAGGGCAATGGGCCTTGGGCGTTAGCAGGGCTAATGCCAAGCATCATTGTTCTGTTGAGATAGTGGTGGGTTGAAGCAATTTCCTGACTTAATAACTTCAAAGTAAATATTTATTAATCCTACTGATCTTTACTGATCTTTACCGATGTTAGAGACTACCTGTCTGCTACCTGTTTGCCGTGCTTTACCAAGGGCAAGATGTGTATTATAAATGAATAAAAAGTGGATAAAGCCAGGTTTCAGTGTGCCTCTCCAAGAGAGAGATCTCCACCTGGGCCCCATCCCCAAGCCTTCTAAATTCATATTTCTTGTTTAGTGTTTTCATTTGTGCATCAGTCCCTTTTTCAGATCCTAAACCCCCTCCACAAAACGTTGTGGCAATATCTGTTGTAACTATCTATCTATCTATCTATAACCTACTAGAGGCCTGGTGCATGAAATTTGTGCACGGGAGAGGTGTCCCTCAGCCTAGCCTGCACCATCATCAATCTGGGCCCCTTTGAGAGATGCCTAAACGGGCAGTCAGGCATCCCTCTCATAACGCAGGACTGCTGACTCCCAACTGCTCACCTTGCTGCCTGCCTGATTGCCCCTAACTGCTTCTGCCTACTGGCCTGGTCAGCCCTAACTGCCCTTCCCTGCTGGCCTAGTCCCCACCCAACTACCCTTTCCCTGCCAGCCCAGTCACCCCTAAATGCCATCCCCTGCTGGCCATCTTGGGTGGCCATCTTGTGTCCATATGGGGTGGCCATCTTTGACCACATGGGGGAGGGCATCTTGTGTGTTGGAGTGATGGTCAATTTGCATATTAGCCTTTTAATAGATAGGATTATGACATTAATCACAATACATGGTAGCTTTTCTTGGCTCATCCCTATTCATTAGGCTGTCAGGTGCTTGAGAAGACAGATTATGGCACATGTTCTAAGGAAGTAGAATGCCACATAGTACACAGTAACCATTGGACAAATGCAGGTTGTCTAGGCAGAGGCTCATGCTGTTTACTTCCTGTCAGTTTTCTACTGTCCAGTATAACACATTACCACGACTTAAGTGATTTAGAACAATGCGAACTTATTATCTGAACTTTCTACAGGTTAGAAGTCAGACATGTCTCTCTCTGGCTAACATCTAGGGATCAACAGAGAGGCATTCCTTCTGGAGGATCTCAGGGAGGACTCATGTCTGTATTCTCCAGCTTCCAGAGGCCATCCACATTCCAGGGCTCATATCTCTGCTGTCTGCAGTCAGATGTGTAGCACTTTTGGGTAGTGTTTTATAATCATGTCCCTCTGGTTTCTCCTACTGCTAACTTTCCCACTTTTAAGTACACATGAGATTACTTTGGGCCCACCTCAATATCCAGGACAATCTTCCTATTTTAAGGTCAGCACCTTTAACTTCATCTGCAACCTTAATTTACTTTGCCATGTAACATATATTCACATATTCTAGGGATTCAGACGTGGGCATCTGTGGAGAGTGGGAGTATTATTCTACCCACCATGCTTCCTATATTCTGTCCCAGAGTCAGCCTCATACTTGAAAGTAAAAATGGAATGGAAGGTGTGGAATTCTTGCCCATCCAATGTCCTGTCCAACCTCCAGGCTTCATTCTGTCTTGTAGACTCTGGACAGCTGAAACTATACTAGTATATCCCAAGTTCATTTTCAACTACTTTTCCAGATGTGGCTTAAGTATGAGAATAAGATGCACTGCAGTGAGACTTGAGTTTCAAAACAGGGAGATGAGAAAGGACAAGACATTGATTTTTGTGGTGTGTGGTGTGGCAGAGGAATTCACGGGTGCCTGCATTCACTGTTTCAGTTACTCCACCGCTTCCTACCATTGGGATGGAGTTTGCCCAATTTTGGCAGAGGCCATGCAACACTATGTTTAGCCGTTTTCTGATTTGCTAATTATAGTTTCCCAGGACAGGGGCAGAGTTCTTTTCAGGACGTGGTGGTTTCCTGAAAAGAACCTCTTACATTTGCAGGCCATTTGTAAACAATGGGTTATATTGGGTTACAGTATTCCATCAATTTTGAATTCATCTTCCCACTTTTAACTGGCAGTAGTTTATCTTTCTTAATAGTACATGATATAATGGTGTGTCTTGTAACCAATGCCAGATATGTAAAGTATTATACATTTCTTTCGAGGAGAAGCATCTAGCATGCTTTCTGCAACTCAATCCATGGTGGTAGGGTTGTGGCAGAATCAGTTGGAGATATCAGGTTGGCAGGGGAGAGCAGTTAGGGGGATCAGACCACCAAGGGAGAGCAGTTAGAGGTATCAGGTAGGCAGGTAGAGTAGTTAGGGGCAATCAGGAAGGCAGGCAGCTGTCCCATATTGTGAGAGGGATGTCTGAGTGGTCCCAAATTGGAGAGGGTGCAGGCCAGGCTGAGGGACCCCCTCCCTGTGCATGAATTTTGTGCACTGGGCCTCTAATGATATAATAAAATATGAGTATCTGAGCTTTAAAATTCCACTCTAAGACCTATACAAATGTAGAATTTGTTGTTTTCTCTTCATTTCTGTTTTCTGACCACCAATGAAAAAGTGAACTTGTGTTTAAAAAAATATATAGCTTCAGATACATATATTGCTACATAAGAAGAAGAGGATGTGTTTAATAATGCAGATTTATCATAATTTCTTTATGGGCATTAAGTTTATCAACCTGTAATCCCTGAAAAAAATCTGAATATTCAATATTGCAGATGGCTCTTGGGAGCTAGTTAGAAAAATACAAGCAACCCTAACTGATTTATGTGGTGACATAATACAACAGAAAGTATCCAATATTGGTTGTAGACAGCAATAAGGTTAATGCATTCCCAGAACTGACACTTTTTAAAAAGTGAACTCATCAATATATCATATGATTTCATGTAAGTTTTTTTCTTTTGTCTTTTGCCTTATAATATAGTTTCCCAAATTGATATTATTATAAGCTACAATTTATTAAAAGCCAGAGATTTTGTTTGGTTCCCCAAATCTCATTGGCTTTTCTTTACTCCATCTTGTGAAAACATCAAGATGATTTTAAGAAAACAGGTATAATGTTAGAAAAAATAATTTATCTTTGGCCTCAATTTTCAAAGTTAATTTATTTATTCAACCTGTAAATCCAAGTATTCAGAATATGAAATATTGTGACATAAGAGACTCATTATGAAGCATTTGACCTTGTATAACAAAAGAGGTGTAATTATAATTTCACTCCTGTGCTCTTAAAAGTCAAACATGAAAACCGTCTTGACATGCCAGTTAGCTGATGTTTAATACTTTACATGCCAGACCTTAAAGAATCTCATTTTGATATAATGTTTCTAAAATGCATTTTGTGCCTCTTTGCTTCTTATTTTAAAACTGTATCCAACATTTTCTTATGATACAAGCTTATGCTATGATTTTTAAAAAAACCTTCACGTGAGAATGTTTATTGATTTTAAAGAGGGAGGAAGGGAGAGAAAGAGAGGAGAGGGAGAGAGAAAAATTGATTGGTTGCCTCTTACAAGTACCTTAACCCAGATGAACCTGAAACCTAGCTATGTGCCCTGACTGTGAACTGAACCTGTGACCTTCCCAGAGACAGGAGGATATTCCAACCAACGGAGCCACACCGGATAGGACTGCTAGGATTTTCAAGCACCATGGCCAGGTGCAGATCCAGGAGGGATGGGATGTATTATTGATGGAAATCACTCATTATGTTGTTCTGAATTTTCTTGGAAAAAAGTTCCAGTCCTAGTTTACTTGTTCATATCTCTCTTTGCTAATGAAAGTTGAGTTTAAAATTTGCAGCATCATGACTTTCAAAATAGATCTCAAAAGGTGCATTTCTATAAAAGGAATCTGTGCAGGAAAGGGTGAAGAAGAAAATGATCATTAAGTAAAAAAAAATTACCTTATTATTACTTATCATTGGTGTTCTTTTACTTACCTGCACAAGTTCCAATGTTATTATTTCTGTATCACTAATACAATGAATCAAGTGCATTTGTTTTTCTGTCTTTTTGCTTTTTTTTAGGCAGAATGTTTTTCAATATTTCAAACATTTATCACAGTGAATTTCTGGGACACTGAGTAAAGCGTAAATAGTCTTTTACTTTATTGGATAACTTTAACTTTTGTTTACTTGATACCAGAACTGCAATTTTTGCTAAGTTTTATTGCAAAGAGCAACACAAGCACAAGTAAATTTATAATTGCACCTGTATTGTAGGAACAATATTAAAAGTTCTCTAATGGATCTTTTATGTGATAGCATTTCACATTTAGAGGCTGAATATCATAGTTCATAGGTCAAATATGTGAGATAATACTGAACATTCAGGTGGATAATAAAAAGTGTTTTTTCCAAGCTATGTCAGCTTCCTTAAAAATTTCTCAGTGTTTCATATAAAATAAAAACCTTGGGTTTTTACCAAATGTCAGGCATTGTGTTAAATCTGAAAAAAAGCAAGATTTAATTCTTTGGATACATCCCAAGAATGGTAAGAAATGACCAAAAATAATGCACATTTTAAGAATTTTTCTTTATATATTCTTAAAATGTCCATAATATTTTAACGTTACTCTGCTTTTTAAAAGAGGAAGATAATACTCCATAAAAAGTGAAGATTCTTGACATATGCCTATTTTTGTTCCATTCTTTGAGTTAACACCATTGTTTAGCCGATAGCACTCGCTTTATTGCTCATTTTGTCTTTGTACTGTTGTCCACTTACACTGCAGACTATGAGTAAACTTTCTCTTTCTAATGCCCCGGGATATTGACTTTATTGACTGGTATAATTTTGAGACACAATAATACCTTCAATTGCTACAAGTACTGGGCCTGTGGCTATAACTCTCCCTTCTTATTGCAGATGGCTCTTGGGAGCTAGTTAGAAAAATACATTCAAGCAACCCTAACTGATATATGTGGTGACATAATACAACAGAAAGTATCCAATATTGTTTGTAGACAGGAAATAAGGTTAATGCATTCCCAGAACTGATACTTTTTTTTTTAAAGTGAACTCATCAATATATCATATGATTTCATGTAAGTCTTTTTCTCTTGTCTTTTGCCTTATAATTTTGGTAAAGCCCCATCTGAGGTTTCAGTTGATTTTAGTACTGGTTTTGATGAAGGAATTAAATGAAATAGATCTGGATTGAGTCCATCAATAAGTCTGAGTGCTCAAGAGTTGTAGAGAATCCATAGGTGCCAGTCACTGTGGGGTTAGTGAATTAAAATGAAAGAGCATTAAAGACGAACTGAAGACCCTAAGACTAGGAATGTTGATATGTAACACAGTGATTGACTACTATGTGTATTGTTATTATAATTTAGTTGCTGTATTTTTGAGTAATTTATCAGGAGAAATCAACACTTCACATTTCTCTTAAAAATAATATTATTTCTAAAGAGGTTTCTCTTATAGGTATATTATAGAAAGGTGTCCTATTTCTAATACGTTAAGTTTTCCAAGTTTCTGGAATTCCCCCACCCGACACTGAATTCAGAATGGTGCAATGGAGGCAGAACACTAACATATTCATGGGAAGAATGCAAGACACCCAGATGCCGCTGGTCCACAGCCTTCCCATACTCTTGTAGAGTAGTCAGTATCTGTAGTCAATTCTCTTTCCCATGGTGCATTGTGTGTCCTTCCTGTCCCCGGGGGTATGCTCCTGTGCTCCTTTCCTCATCCTCCATGACTCCTCTTAAGTGAGTGCTGGAGATTATTGTGAATTTCAGCTTAAAAGTAACTTTACTGCTCATGTAAACTTGATGCTCCAAAGATCATTTCAAGGCAGGCTTAGTTTCAACTTCGTTTTGGCACCTGGTGTTTTTGTTAACAAAAATTTCAAAAACGGAATAAAATTCTTATTATTGTCATTATTACTAGTTTCAAATCACTCTATTAATTCCACTTAAAGTTATTTCCTAGGCTTAATTCTCAAATTTTCCAGATGATATTAAATGTTTCACTGAATATATACATACAGGAAGGTGGAGTGACGTCAGGAAGGTGGTCATCTAAGCTGTCCCTTGGTTAGTAATATTCTATGGCATATTTGAAAGCTGCTAATAGATCACATCTTAAATATTATCACGTTCAGGGCTGGAGAATAGGGAAGCTGAGATAGGAAAGTTAAAACAAGGCCAAACAGTGTGGGCAACTTAACTGTTTGGCCTTGTTTTAACTTTCCTATCTCAGCTTCCCTATTCTCCAGCCCTTGCACCCAGCTTATAACTAACAAAACATTATCTTCCCCAAGCAAGGACACAGATAAATGGTTAAAAAAAACCCTAATGAGAGAACGCAGAAAAGGAGTTGGAAAGGGGAAAGGGAAAAAAGGGCCATTTTAGTCCCTAAGCAGAGAAGCCAGCCAGTCTCAAGGCCTGGCACGATAGATAAAGTTGTCAGGTGCTTCTAATGAATTCTAGAAAGGACACACACACACACACACACACACACACACACTCACACACACACACACCCAGTTGGGGGGGGCCTTGAGAATTAATCTGTGCTAAAATATTCAGCAAAGGAATTTTGAGACCTATAGAGAGGAAGGTATGTAACGCCTTAGACACCCCCCTCCCACCATTCTCCAACGTGCTCTTCAGATTAGCTGAGACCCCATCTGTGCTTCCTCAGCCAGATGTATAGGTTTGCCTCTTTTTGTTTTTGTTTCAGTAAAGGTTTATGCTTTAATAAGTTGGCTTTTCCCAAAGCAGTCAAGCTCTCTCATATAAATTAATTTATATGAGGAGACAAGGATCAAGGTTGGGGCTAGCCCTCTCCCACTGGCTCAGGGGACTGTCCTGTCCAGTAATACCTCTAGGGTGTTGGTGAGAGATACATACATACATATACATATACATATACATATACATATACATATACATATACATATACATATACATACATATATATGCATATATGCGTATATATATATATATATATATATATAATCATTCCTGTTTACCCTTAAACTTACACAAAGTTATATGCCAATTATATCTCAATAAAGTGGAGAAGGAAAAGAGAGAACCTATTAAGTGGACTGCCCTCTAGTAAACCTTCACTGAAATATATATATATATATATATATATATATATATATATGAGATAAAACCTATTAGAACTTGTTTTTATTTGTCCATTATTTGTTTCTGTTAATGTAGATAATTGTTGCTGCTATCAAAATTTCGTTTTGTGCAAATACATGCAAAGAAGCAAAGCAAAAATGGGAGAAATGTTGCGATAAACATATAGGACTGATGTCTTGCCTAAAGATGGCATATAATGAGAGGAACATGCCTACATATCAAGTCCAAATTAATCCAAGGAGATGATACAAACAATGTAAGTCACTTAGTAAATACTACTAACTGTGAACATCAGTATATTTGTGTGTGATATAATAAAGAATAATGTTTAAAATTATTTATCTTTCCAGTTGGTGATTTAGAGTGGTTGTAAGCATAGGTTCTGAGATCAGATGAAAACGCTCCATCACTTTTGAGCCCTTGCACAAATTATTTCAACATTTAATGCCTCTTTTCGTTTTTGAAAATTGTCTGTCATCCATTGACAATTGCTTTAAAAAATATCTTAATCACTGCTTGACATGCCTGGGTTTGAAAAACTCATCTTAGCTGTGAAGTTGAAGCATCATCCAGACCTATGTAAATGTTCCTAAGTTGATACGCATGACATTCCTTGAAAGGGAATCCTGACCTTTGTTGAAACAAAATACCAGGTTTAAACTGAAATAGAGAAATGCCACAGAAAACATCTCCCTTAAGAAGGGAAATTGTAAGGCAATGAGGAATTTTCATCAGTCTCCTTGGAGCTCTCTCAGATTGATACCCAGTATTCCCTACACTTTCTAAATTCTGTGAATTTATGCTCACTCCCTAAATTTGTAGCTTGTAAGGCATGGCAGGAGAATGAATAAAAATATGAATCCTTCCTTTTTTTTCATACAACTAAAACAAACTGAATTTTTTAAAGCATGTCATTAAAATAATACTTAAGAGGGAATTGTGTTTTTAGAAAAAGCAAACCTACTTACAATATTTGAGATAGAACTTTATAATTGGCAGAAATTGAACTATCACTTCCCCATTATGGAATATGAGATAATTTCATATGTGTAAATATTGTGAAATTATTTTTACAATCAAGCTAACACATCATATAGTTGTGTGTTTTTTGGCGAGAATGCTTATGGTCTATTTACTTTGCAATTTCAAGTAGACAATACAATATTTTTAGTCACCATCCTGTAAACTTACCCATCTTCTAACTGAACATGTGTTACTTTTGACCAGTTTCTCCCCATTTCCCCAATTCTCCTAACCCCTAGCAACCACCATTCTACTCTGCTATTTCTGTGTTATTTTGTTGTTATTATCTATTATATAAAAGCCCAAGCAACGGAATGACTGGATGATCAAACAACTGGTCTACTGGTTGCTATGATGCACACTGCACCACTCAATGCCGGAGTTGCCCCCTGGTGGTCAACCTCCCATGACCCCAATTGCCAGCCAGGCTGAGGGATCCCTCCTGTGCATGAATTTGTGCACCAGACCTCTAGTCCTATATAATAAAAGGCTATTATGCAAATCAATTGAACAGCAGAACAACCAATGGCTATGATGCACACTGACCACCTGGGGGCAGATGCTCAATGTAGGAGCTGCCCCCTGGTGGTCAGTGTGCTCTCACAGAGGGAGCACTGCTCATCCAGAAGCTAGACTCATGGCTGGTGAGTGCAGTGACAGTGGTGGGAGCTTCTAAACCATGCAATATTTATGAGGCTAATTTCATGCAGAATTATGACCTGAAGGTAGAATTTCCTTCTTTTTTCATGGCTGATATATATACATATCACATTTTCTTTATCCATTCATTATCTTTGGATATATTTATAGAAGTGAAATTGCTCAAACATATGGTAGTTCTATTTCCTTTCTTTCTTTCTTTCTTTCTTTTTTTTTTTTTTTTGAGAAACTACCATACTATTTTCCATAGTGGCTGCACCAATTTACATTTGTTCCCAAAGTATACAAGAGTTCCCTTTTCTCCACATCCTTGCTAGAATTTATTATTTTCTATATTTTTGATACTAGTAATTCTACTATGTGTTAGATGACATCTCATTGTCATTTTGACTTGTATTTCTATAGTGATTAGCATCTTTTCTAATTTGTGAGGTTAAGCAACTTCTCATGAACCTGTTAGCCATCAACACTTGTATACATATCATTTCATGAAAATATGTTTTCATTTTTCTTGGGGAAAATACTGAGAATTGTCAGTGCTAGGTTGTAAGAGTATCTTTAACTTAAAAAAAGTCACACTATTTTTCACAATGGTAATGCTTTACATTTATACAGTAGTGTATATTTTCCATTGCTTTTCTTTTTAAAGAATGTTTTTTATTAATTTTTTTACAAAGAGGGGGAGAGGAACATCAATCAGTTGCCTCCTGCATGCCCCCTACTAAGGACTGAACCTGTAACCCAGGCATGTGGCCAGATCAGGAATCAAACCTGTGACCTCTTGGTTCATGGGTCAACACCCAACCATTGAGCCACACTAGACAGATGCTTTTCACATTGCCACCATATGAATTATGATTAGAAATAATCTGAGTCACCTGACCACCAGGTCCATTAGACCTTTCTGACCATGAGTCAATATCAAAGATTTGCAACACTCCAAATCAGTCGATAAGTCAAATAAAACATAATTAAAGAAGATGTAAGCAGCGCCTCTTAAAGTCTTTTTGCTAATCATTAGCTTTTTGAACTTGAATGCACCATATATTTACCATAAAGATAATGAAGTAATTCACACAATATAAAAGATAAATATGCAAACATGAAGGAGCTTTTCACAGCAAGATCCCTTCAGTGTGGCTCTTCCACAAAATACTACATGTGCACACACACATATAGTGTGATTAAAACTTCGTGGTACATGTGCAGTAGTCGGTGTTCGGCTCTGAAAAGAAATTTCAATCATTGTGCTGTTGATATTTGGCTCTGTTAACTAATGAGGTTGCCAACCCACTGATCTATACTAATAAAATTTATACTCATAAAAGGATAATATTATACCAGATAGACCGGACGTCTTCCAGATGTCATTCCAGATATTCTTCAGGACAAAGCTGGGAATGTGGATAGCCTGCAAACTTCCCACAGGCCCTCACCCAGGCAGGCCCACTCCCCAGTAGGAACCCCCCCTACCCTGATCCAGGGACCCCTTCAGGGCAGGCCAGCCAGCCTCCACCCATGCACCATTTATATAATAAAAGAATAATATGAAAATTGATCTTAAAGGCAGAACAACCAGAATGACCTCTGGACCAGTCACTATGAGATGCACTGACCACCTCTTTATCCTTTTCCCCAGCCAGCAGGCTCCAATCACCTGATGCCCACCCACAGTGAAGGTGGGGCCGGTGAGTGGGCAGGAACAGCTGACCTCTCTGTCTCTTCCCCTGGCAGTCAGGCACCGATCCACCAATAGTGAATGGGGTATTGGGTTGGATGGTAGTGGGGTTTGGGCCAGCTATGAGCAACTAGGGAAGGTGGCCCTAATCACCGGCCAAGCCTAGGGACTGTATCTGTGCACAAATTTTATGCACTCTGCCTCTAGTATTTTCATAATATGAAATATATAATAAATTGCATAAATTAGAAGTAACTCCTTTTTTTGAGAAAATTGATTACAGTCTCTATTTTCAATGTATAGTAGGCTTTATTTATCCTTGGCAAGCTTATTGCTTTGAGGTCCCTAAGGTATGTTAAACACAAAAGGTAATATGAGATTTTAATTCTATTTCTACCATTATGATATTTCAATTCATTACTTTAGCATTCTACCTGGATAGAATTATATAAAGCAAATTCTCTAGATATTTTTTTGTTTTTTCCTTTTAAATGGCAATCAAATTATGTGCTATTCATGCAAATCAAAATCCAAAAAGATCTGGTCAGTGTTGCTCAGTGGTTGAATCTCAAACTATGAACCAGGAGGTCATGGTTCAATTCAAGGTCAGGGCACATGACCTGGTTGTGTGCTCCATCCTCAGTTAGGGGCATGCAGGAGGCAGCTGATCAGTGATTCCCTCTCATCATTAATGTTTTTATCTCTATCTCCCTCACCCTTCCTCTCTGAAATTGATAAAATTATATTTTTTAAAAACCCACAAAAGAATCTTATTTTACCTGAGCATCAATATTTAAATATATTTCGGGAGAGGAGCCAAGATGGCGGCATAGGTAAACACCTACACTGCTGCCTCGCACAACAATTTCAAAACTACAACTAAAAGACAGAACAGACATCATCCAGAACCACAGGAAAGCTTGCTGAGTGGAAGTTCTACAGCTAGAAGGAAAGAGAGGGGTTCACAGACACCCAGAGGAACTGCAAAAAGCTGAGGTACGGAGACGCGCGCTCTGGGAGAGCGGGTGCCCGAGTACCTGGCTGGCTTTCTCTGACGGGAGGGAAACGGAGACTCCCAACGGCATTGAACCCCTTATCCTACGACACTAAACCCCAGACCC
>PVJN01047086.1:0-16160 GCA_004026805.1 Lasiurus borealis
AAAATTCCCCTGCTGACACAGGCAGTGAATAAGAATTTAATGTTCATTAAAATATGTCACAATCTGAGACCCAAAACAGGTGCCATCTGTCACTAGTTCCTACTACATACCTAAGTATAGATACCATGTACTAAAAATCTTGTATTTACAATCAGTGTAATTGATTTTGAAATATTATCACTATTAACCCATGGGATTTCATCCTACTTTTTATTTGAGGCGTTTTGGGGGCGGGGGGTGGGGCAGGGAAATGAGGAATCAACTACAGGTGGTATCTCAAGATACAAGTGCCCTAACATTTGAGATTTTTGAGATACGAGCCATCGAGCAAGCGATTTTTGCTTTGAAATATGAGCAACATTTGAGATAGGAGTAATTGCGCAGATCTGCTGGCTGCCCACGACCCACCAGTTTACCACGACTAGAGCTTCTCATAGTTTCCCACGCCTCAAGGATACAGAACGAATTAAACTCATATCTCGAGGTACCACTGTACTTCATTTCTTATATATTTGTAGTTTTATCCAAATTGCGTAGGCCTATTTTTTATGGTAAAAATTGAAGTTTTATTTATTATGAAGGATAAAAAGAAAAGGAGAGAAGAAACTGTGTCCTTTATGAGGGGAATTGTAAGCTTATAGGAAAATATAGGCTATCATGGGAAGGTCCAAACATGCAAGAGAAATGTTCATGGGAACCGGTACATGATGCTAGTAAGGGCTGGTCATGGTTGCCAGAGAAGGTCAACTCTGGGAAGCTCGATCCAAGAGAGTATGATGTGCAGGACCTACAGGAGTCCTGTGGAATTGGGACCCTCTCAGATGCCTGTGGGATCAAATGGCACAGAAGGGATGCTTTTAGGAGCCCAACACGTCCCCATTGATGGTGCTATTTTATCAGGACTTGCTACCCTGACCTTAGTTTCCGTTCTCATCCTCAGAGAACTAATCCAGAAAGAGTCAGTGTGGTCCCCACACTAGCTACTTCAGCATCACCTGGGAACTGGGTAGAAATGTGAATTCTTAGGCCCCAACTCAGTGCTACTGACTCAGAAACTCTGAAAATAGTACTCAGCAATTTACATTGTTAACAAGCCCTCCAAGATATTCTGATGTTCTCTCAAGTTGAGAATCTCCACAATGGATCGGTCTACCTAAGTATAACAATCGGTGATTAGAATCAGTTGAGTACTTCTCACATATAGGAAAGTAACTGCACATAAAATAGGTTCAGAAATCAATTTTGCTACGTCAGAGAAATTGTCTTAGCATTACTCTTCTGATGATAATAGGGTGATGACTTACTGGGTCTTTTGTAAGTGTACATTTTTTTTCTCACTTCAAATCATCTAACCTTGACCAAATGATACATGCCTATTTGGTCTTCTTGAGCAGTTTAGCTGACTCTACTTCACCTGATCTGATTTATTGACTGTACATTCCTGCCTACTTTGGAGGTAGGTACAGGTGCTTGGCTTCTATGAAAATTAAGTATTTTTCCTTCTCTTAAGATCCTTTCTGACTGCGTACAAATTTTCTGGAGCTTCCTCTTGCCTCCTGAGTTTTATAGAGCTCTGTGTTTTACTGGCACTCAAAGTCCTATTATCAGGTTTTGATAATCAAAAAGACTCATTTTTTACTCAAATAATTAATAATAATTAAATCATAGATATTTAACATACCCACTTAGAATCCATGCAGAAAATAATGTATATCCAAGGAAAGATAGATCAGAGAAGGCAGTTGATTGCTATAATCCAATGTATCTGCAACCACCATGGACTTCCAATCCTCTGCCTCTTTTTGTCATGGTAGGACATGCCTCAGGAACTGAGTGATGAGAGAGAGAGAGAATATCCAAAGCAGAGAGAGGCAACAAATTGAGGCAAAACAATTAAGCTGCCATCAGCATTAAAGAAAGCACACACAGAGATCTAGATAGAAGCTTTTGTTAGTACAAGACTTTTTTTATATAGAATCAGATAAATATATTGATTTGATAATTCCACAGTTGCATAATAATGCTCTTTTTCTTAATTGTATTTAATGGTATGGTGACTTTCCCCTTTATTGTTGTAATGTTTGCCAAATGCTTCTTTATTTTGGTTTAATATGTTAGCAGAGGAGGTTTAGTTTCATTTGTCACTAAATATCTTTGGGTATCCAATTAGTTTTATAGATCATCTATGAAAACCTGTTTAGTAACACGAGGTCACCCATAAATTGCCAGTGCAAATTGTTTCCTGTTCTTTAAACATAACCCAGACTCTTGCTTGAAATGTTTCCAACTCATTACATATTTAGTTTAAATACTGGATGCACCTCTTAGGTTACATATACAGTCATTTAAAATCATCCCTTAAACCCCGAGAAAGCCAAAGAAATTTGTATTTATATCTTTCTATTTTTAAAAGTATGTCTTTATTTCTGTCATGCTTTTTCCAAAAACAACGTGAGATGGCTTACAATAAAATAATTGCATGCTGCCCAGCTGTAATGGCTCAGATGTATAGCATCATGTTATGTACATAAAGGTTGTGAGTTTGATTCCCAGTCAAGGCACATCCATGACTTGCCCTGAAATCCTTGGTTGAGGCAAGGGATTGATGTTTCTTTTCTCTGTCTCTCATTCCTACTACCTCCCTTCTTTCCTCCCTCCTTCTCTCCTTTACTTCCTCTCTCTAAGCACATCCTCCTCTGATGAGGATAAACCTATCTCTATATATAAAAGCCTTTAGCAACTGTTTATGCTCAACACAAGTGCTGCTGAGCAACAACAACTTTGCAGAGTGCCATCTTGCACTCCAAAACCCTTCCGGAGACATTGGACTGCTGGTTTTGGCCTGATCCCCACAGGCCAGGCTGAGGAACCCTACTGTACAAATCCATATACCAGGCCACTAAATAAGTGTGAAAAGTTAATAAAAGGAAAATGAGACTCCATAAAGAATTGGAAGACTCTCCACTGAAATTTGAAATTGAGTTTCAGTTCTAGGAAGGTAGCATAAATTGTTGGTTTAATGCTAGTCCAAGTATACACTTAAATTTAATGGAAGGAAAGCTAATCTGATTTAAACAAAATACAGGTATAAAATTCATCTATTACTAACTTCAGTTTATGAATAATTAATTGGTGCATCTGATTCATGACAATTGCTTTACCATATGTAATGTTCGTTCTTAAATAAATGTGTGTTTGTTTTGAAATGACAGGTCTCACAACTTAGTTTATTTATGTTCATTATTCTTGCTATCACCACCAAGAGGGGATTAAAAAGCATCCATAAAATATTTTTTCTCTTTCTTTCCTGTACTTCTGTGTTTATAAGTTATATCAAAGACTGGTGTTTGACTGGAAATTATGTTTTCCAAAGTGCAGGGAAAAATGACCTACTGATTTCACACACTTCACTTTGTTTGCTAATTCCATATTAACCAAAGGGCATGTGTAATCCTCTATAACTCACAGGAACTTTAGAAATAAGAATGATATAAAAATTATTTCATAAAATAATGTATGTATTTTGAAAAATTGTAAAGTAATTCCAAATGATTTGTGGAATATTTAGTTACTTAATGAACTCTAAAGTTAGTTTGAGAAGGTAATTATACTCAATCAAAATTAACTGAATAACATGCTAAAGTATTTGTCAGTAAACTTCACAACAAGGATTTTATATTCAAACTAGTGGCCTGGTGCATGGTATTTATGCATTGTGGGGGTTCACTCAGCCAAGCCTACACCCTCTCCTTTTAGGGACCCCTTGGGGGATGTCCGACTGCTAGTTTAGGTGGTCGGTCATCCCTCTCACAATCTGGGACCACTGGCATTTAACAACTCACCTGCCTGCCTGCCTGATTGCCCCTAACTTCCTCTGCCTGCCTGCCTGATTGCCCCTAACTGCCCTCCCTTGCTGGCCCAGTCTCACCCCTAACTGCCCTACCCTGCTGGCCCAATCTCGCCCCCAAATGGGCTCCACTGTTTTCCTGGTTGCCCCAACTGCTGTCTCCTGCTCGCCTGATCTTGCCACAACTGCCCTCCACTACTGGCCTAGTCTTGCCTCCAATGGATCTCCCCTGCTGGCCTGACCTTGCCACCAACTTCCCTCCCCTGCCAGCCTGATCACCCCTAACTGCCTCTGCCTCAGCCCCCACCACCATGGCTTTGTCGAAACAAAGTCAGACTTAGCCAGCCATATGCACTATACTGCCAAACTGGTCATTAAAAAATTGAACTGCTTTCTTATGTTACACCAAACAGCTATTGCTCTTAAAATCACTACTCAGCCTCCAACTTAGGTTCTGCCCTTACAGTTCATCCAGATTAGGTTATGATTGGTTGGTTTCTATGCCAGTCAGTATCAAAAGCTCTACCTCCTAGGCAGCCATTGGCCCTGGCACTTCACCCAGATTTGGTTCTGATTCATCAGTTTCTATGACAGTCAGCATCTCCAGGCCTTTCTCGGGGCCTGATAAGAGAAGCGGGGCTGATCAACAGCCACCCCAGGCTGCCGGTGAGGCCCAGAGAGAGTCAAGGGTTGGTCAGCAGATGCCACGGAGGCTGTGTATCACACCCTGCTTCTCTCTCCAGGCCTTGACAGCAGCCTGGGGCGGCTGCTGATCTTCCCTGCCTCTCCCTTTCTCTGAGAGATCAGCAGTTCAGCTCGTTTGCCAGTCCCCATACACCTGAGCCTGCTGTGCACTCAGCCTGGCATTCAGTCATCTTATTGGTCATTTTGGATGCTATGGACCTTGACTCCATATATAGATAAGGAAAGAAATGTAAAAATTGCAGAAATAAGTAATATTGCAAGTTTATCCAAATAATTACAGTATTTCAAAATGGGAAGGCTTTTAGCCATGCTCATCTTTTCGGTACTCCTAGTATGTGATATTTCACTTGAATTTTACTAGAAATTAAAAGTAAATTCACTATATTCAAGAGCCATTCCATTCACTATTTTGTTAAATATAAAATGTAATTTCCATATTTTTATTATTCTTTTGTCTTTTGAATAAAGACTACTTTTTTAAACTTGGCAGTTCTTCAAATATTTTAAGGTAGCTTTTAAGTTCCTAAATCGTTTATTCTACATCTGACTTTTATTTATTTATTTATTTATTTATTTATTTTATTTATATTTTACAGAGAGGAAGGGAGAGAGATAGAGTTACAAACATCGATGAGAGAGAGACATTGATCAGCTGCCCCCTGCACCCCCCACTGGGGATGTGCCCGCAACCAAGATACTTGCCCTTGACCAGATTGAACCTGGGACCCTTCAGTCTGCAGGCCAACCCTCTATCCACTGAGCTAAACCGGTTTCAACTGACTTTTATTTTTTAACGTTAAGCTTCTTGGGAATATTATTGAGATTTTAGTTTTCTACTTTGGTCTTTTGAGACACAATTACAATCTTTTCTTTGCAATAAGAAAATACATGTAAAAGCAAATTGAATCAGAGTGTTTTGTAAAATCTACCTTAAGCTTATTTTGTGTTCGTCCTTGTTTTAAAAGGTTTTGAAAACAGAGGTAGAAAATAAAAAGGAAAACATGGATAAACTCCGCTCACTGAACCAAGATCTTCTCGCAACATTGAAAAATACATCAGTAACACAGAAAATGGAAGCACGACTGGACAACTTTGCCCAGCGCTTGGATAATTTAATCCAAAAACTTGAAAAGAGTTCAGCACAGGTTAGTGATTCTAATTATCCTAAAATAAATGTTCCTTTCTATCTTTGAAGTTGAATGCATTAAGAGAACAACACTATAACCCTACTAAGGTTGCCATTGGGTTAGTCCTTGCCAAGTACTCAGTTGAATAAAAACATGGCTCTCATGCATGTTTTGATATTGGAGAATGTGGGAGGTGGGAGTGATAATTGACTGAACTAATCACCACCTTAGAATGTAAAGCTCTCACTTCAGCAGGAATGGGGATGTGAGTGACTTAGATCAGTTGGAAAAAATTCCTAGGGACCTGTGTTTTCAAAGTAACTCCAAGTCATAGATTCATAAAACCATGTGGAAGGAAATTAATTGTCCAAGGAAAGTTTGTGATAGTTGTAGCTTAGGGTGCAGAACCTTTGATTTCACTAAAGACATCTTTGTACCAGTGCAAGTGAGAATCTAATCATTGGACATTTTGCCAGAGATAGTTGATTTGTAAAATAATTCCTGTGGCTTAGTTACATTTAATACATATTGGCTGTAGATTAGGAAAACATCTAAGTTATACTTGTAGTGTTATAATTGTACTTTATAGTTAAAAGTTGAGACTTTAAGAGTTTTGGTAATTTATATAAGAAAATGAGGTATTTTAAAAGTGGAAACCTATCTTATGTTATCAGATGGTGGAATCATGGGCAATTTTCAAAATATTAACATTATGTATAATAGTATTTAACATATTTTGCCATACTATTTTATATTATAGAGACCAACTTTTAGCAGTTGGTCACAATTTATATCTCAGTACACCATGCATGCATCTCTATTACAGCAGTGTCCACATTCAATATCTTTAGAGGCATGTATCTCTGTTGTGAGTCAGAGAAGAGAATTTGTTTTCTTGAGATTTGACATGTGGTAAGTTGCACTTATGAAATGTTCATGGGAAGATTAAATGAAGGTCGAAGTACTGCTTCTAGAAATACAATTTAAGAAAATACAATCCTGAAAAATATATGATTACCAATCATAGTTCAGCTTCCTTTTAAAATCAAATTCATATTTAAATTTTGAAAGAATATAAATTGCTATCATTTCCTGTGCAATCATTAGGCAATAATATAAATTCCATTTGTTTTTCATTGGATATTTTATCAATAACTTGATCTCATAGTGATTTTACTATCAGAATATGATTCCTCTTATTATACGTGATCCAGCCATGGCTACTTTGCAATGCCAATGGCATCTATGTAATAAATATGTGAGGCATTAGAAAATTTGATACTTTTATTTACATTTTAATTTTCTGAATTTATTGGAGTGACATTGGTTAATAAAATTATATAGGTTTAAGGGGTGCAATTCTATAATACATTATCCGCATATTGTATTGGGTATTCACCACACCAAGTCAAGTCTCCTCACATCACCATTTGTCCCCCCCTTTACCCTCTTCTCACTCCCTCAACCTCTTTTCCCGTCTGGCATGAATCCATTGTTTCCATAGATTATTGTTGCCGGAAAATGATTACTTGCCATGTTACAAGAAAATAGCATTATTTGATAAAGTTTTTGTTTTGAAATATATCCCTTTAAAAGAATATGTTTATGAGGATGTAACTTAACAATAGGTCATGTTCTCCTTCACTTGAAATGGTTTTTATTTTATCTTTAAATATCCTTTTAGTTGATTTCAGAGAGGAATGGAGAGGGAGAGATAGAAACATCAATAAGGAGAGGGAATCATTGATTGGCTGTCTCCTGCATGCCCCACGTGGGACCGAGCCCACAACTGGGGCATGTGCCCTGACTGGGGATCAAACTGTGACCTCCTGGTTCATAGGTTGATGTGCAACCTCTGAGCCATACCAGTCAGGCACAATAGTTTTTAAACTTGAGTCTACATAATATCATTCTGGGAAACTAATTAAAATATATAGTCCTAGACTCTGTGCTGAGAAAATCTCATTCAATAGGCCAGTGATCTGTGTGTAGTCTTTCATATAGTTTACTGGTCATATTTTTTTAAAAACATTGAATTAGCAAGATAATGAAATATAAGTCAATTCCCACATCCTGGTTTTACACAATTCTGCCTAAAATAGGGAGAATGGAGACCTTCCTAGAAATGCAGTAATGAAATATGCTCTCGCCTTGGAATGCCACTACTTTCTGAAGAGGTTGGACAACTCATCAAAATATTATGAATTTATTATGCTAGTTAGTAAAAAAAAACACAAATTAGAAGCCTTATTTTTAATGGTCTAGAAGTTATGAAATCACTACCTAGGGCAACTTATTTAACCTCTTATTTTTGAACTTTTCAAAATCTTTAATAAAACAGGACTTGCTCTGGTTTGTTTAGATCTTTATAAAATGATGTCCAGCATACATTACAACATGTATCCTGATGAGGATAAAATAAAGCAATAGAAATGAAAGCATTTGGAGGGGAATAAATGTGCTCTAGATATGCAAGGTATACTGTTTAGTGAGTCTGGAATGCATATTATGGTTCACTATGATTAATTTAAATTTTAAACAGTCATACACTTCTATACCAGATCAAAAGCAGATTTATTAGGCAAGTTGCTTCCTAGAACACTAACCTTGAAGTTCTCTTAAGCTCATTTAAGATTTTACTCATTGGCTTTTATAAAATATATATACTATCAGAGCCCAAGTTCAAATCATTGCTGGGGATCTTGAAGCTCTTAGGGAAAAATGAAAATGTAGCTACCCAGGGAAAGAGGAGTTAAAAGTAGATAGAATGAGCAAAGAAATATTATCTTATAACTAACAAAGCCATCAGTTTTTTTTCTTGAATGTCAGATTGAACATGATCAAAATCTATTCTAAAAAAAGGGTAATATGCTAATTAGATCAGATCAACCAGACATCTTCCAGATGTCTGACTTCCTTCCGGACACTTAAGGGGCTACCAGGCCAGCAGGGGACCAGTTAGGGGATGATCAGGCCAGCAAGCAGAGACAGGGGCAATCAGACAGGCATATAGAGTGTTCCAGCCTGGCAGGAAAGCAGGTGCTTAGGAGCCAGCGGTCCCAGATTGTGAGAGGGATGCCCTGGATTGGAGAGGGTGCAGACTGGGCTAAAAGACACGCTCCATGAATAAATTTTGTGCACTAAGCCTCTAGTTATTACATAAGAAAAAATCCAAGAATTTTGAGGGTATGGTCATGACTTTGGAGAACAAAGCTTACTTGTATGCATATCTTCCAGCATGTTCATGGGGGAAAAATATATTCAATATTTTAAAAATCCTTTAAAATAATTGGTGCTACAAAGAAGGAGCAAAATTCTAGTAATGGTTAAAATTCAGTAGGATATAGGAACTGTGACTGAGATGACAAAGCAACCGATTGTGCTGGTATAAAGAACATTGTGTGCCCAAAATTTTGACTGCTATTCAGGTCAAAGCTTTGAGGGATTTTGACCTTCTAAAACAGTAGCATGGCCAGAGATCAAAATGTGATAAAAAAAAAAAAAAAGTCAACTGTGAGAGCTGCTGTCTTGCATTTCAAAGTCAAGTCTGTCTTGAATAATATCTGGACACAAGCAGAGGATGCTTAAGTTGATGAGATAGCAACCTAAGAAAGTAGAGATAATTTCTTTTTTTAAAAAATGAATTTATTTTTCAGTTACAGTTAACATACAATATTATATAGGTTTCAAGTGTGCAACATAGTGATTAGACATTTATATTATTTTTTTTTTGCTTCTAGAAGTTAGAAAGAATAGTCCTTGCTATGTGGATACTTAAAATAAGAAAAGGCAGTAAATGAAATATATTCTAGATTGACTTCTTTAAGTATTCAGATGACCCTGTGTTTCCTCCGAATTTTTTTATGAATATGCTTGTTGAAATACACACTGTTTCTTCTGTAAATGCTGTGATCCTGAGGTACATATTTTTGTCTTGAGTATAATTAGGTAATATGATAGTCAAAAATTCCTTATAGTTTATACTATAAAGTGAAATGTACTTTCAGTGATTTGAAATATTGTTTTCCCCATTTAACTGAAATCATATATACTATGGAAAATCATACTGTTTAGTGAGTCTATAAACCACATTATTCATATAGTTTATTATTTATTGTGGTAATTTATATTAACATCAGATATTTAGTTGTAAGAATGTATCTATCTAGATAAGTACAGAAGTTCCATAGTTTTGTGATTTTTTAACAAAGTAAATAATCTTCTTTGCCAGGGATATGAAACAGTCTATGCCTCATCTAAGTCCACAGATTTTATTACTGTTTCATGTATATTTTGCTGTATTCTTAAAGACCATTTTTGCAGTGTTCTGAACTACAAGCACATATATCTCAAATATAAAATTAATATGCTCAGAATTCCCTATCCTTGAACATAACCGTATATGTCTATTCAACCAACATATGTCTGTCTATATTCATAGATGCCCAAACAGATAAAATAGTCCTTGTGTCTAAATATTCTATATCATTTATGTCCTTCTGAGTGTTTTAAAACTCTTGCTAGACATGTGAATAGTCTAAAACACAGTTCAAGATAATAAGCCAGTGTGTTTTATAATACCAGATATGCAGATAGAGAGATACAAAACTATTAAGATGAGAAATTCTTTGTCTTTCTTTTCTGATTTTTTTCTCATTTCCTAGAGATCCTGTTTTTATTTCCCATAAAATATGTTTCATGCATCTTTTGATTGCACCTATTTGCAAGGCATTATTTTGTAGCATATCAATACCTAAAATGTAGTTACAATTGGTTTGTCTATTTTTTGTTGATTATTTTAATTAAAATATTCTAATGTCTTTCAGTTGCCAATCCTTTATGTAGCTTCCTGAAAGCTTTCCAAGCCTAATCAGCCTACTGCCAATTAAAAAAATAAATGGTTTTATAAAACTTAGAATTAAAAAAAAAATTCCCTCACTTATTTTAAGTTTCTGTCTTATTTAAATTTATATACTAACCATCTTGAATTTTGGAACATCTTCTGATTATTGCTTATATTAAATGTGAAAATTTTGAAGTTATAGCTTAAATATTTTTGGAAATTAACTATATCCTTTTGCAACCTCCAAATAAAATAGGTCTTTGGTATTGGGATTTGAGTATAAGTACACTTGATTTTGTGTTGTAAATTTATTATCAACAACAACATAAAATGTTGTAGGCACTAATAATTTAAGAGATGAGAGATGAATTAGCTGTTGTAATTTTTCATTCCTTATTTATAAAATGAAAGGTTTAGGCAGGGAAGATCTCTATAGTGTCTTTCCTGTTCTAAATGCCCATGATGTGTTTCTCTTTTCTTAAAATCTTATCTAATAAAGAGGGAATGTGTTAATTGACCATCGTGGCCTCACAAGATAGCAGCACCCACAGCCGATAAAGAGGGAATATGCTAATTGCTGCCATGCCCTCACAAGATGGCAGCATCCACAGCCACAAGATGGCGGCACCCAGTCCCCTCAGCCCCGCTTCATCCCGCCAAAGTCCCCCAGTCCCCTAAGTCCTAACTCATCCAGCTTCAGTCCCCCAATTCCCTCAGCCCCACCACATTCATCCAGAGTTCCCCAGTTCCCTCAGCACTTCCTCACCCAGTCCCTGTGGCATCCAGCCTCATCCAGCCTCAGTCTTCCAGTTGGGGAAATCGAGCCAGCAGGGGAGGGCAGTTGTAGGTGATTGGTCTGGCAGGGGAGGACAGTTGGTGATGATCATGCCTGCAGGGGAGCAGTTTGTCATCAATCAGGTTGGCAGGGGAGCAGTTAGGGAGCAATCAGGCAGGCAGGCAGGCAGGCAGGCGAATGGTTAGGAGCCAGCAGTTCTGAATTGTGAGAGGAATGTCCAACTGCTGAATCAGGCCTAAACCAGTAGTTGGACATCCCCCAAGGGATCCCAGATTGGATAGGGTGCAGGCTGGACTGAGGGACCACCAACCCCCCCCCCGTGCATGAATTTCATGCACCAGGTCTCTAGTCCTATATAAAGAAAGGCTAATATGCAAATAGATCGAATGACCAGTCACTATGACACACAGGTGATGCTCAGTGTAGGAGCTGTCCCCTGGTGGTCAGTATGGGAGTGCTGCTCAGCCAGAAGCTGGGCTCACACTGGCCAGTGTAGCAGCGGTGGCGGGAGAGCCTCTCCCACCTCTGCAGAAGCACTAAGCATGTCCGACTGCCCTTGGGGAGTGGGCCTAAGCTGTCAGTTAGACATCCCCCAAGAGGGCACAGGTTGGGCTGAGGGGCCCCCAGGAAGTGCATGAATTTCACACACCAGGCCTCTGGTTTTATATAAAACTCTGGAGTAATTAGTGAAGAGATTCCAATTATCTCTGCTATGTCAGTCTCAGAGTTGGCTGACAGATGATAATGAAAATAAAATTCTCTTCCTATTAAAGAAGACTAACATCTGAAATGATTACATTTCACTCCTCATGAAAATGTAATTAAAATACCATAAAGATAAAAATACTCAGCATCTATATGATACATCTGTTATCTACTGACAATAAATGAAATAACACATAAAGAAAGATACAAGTTCTTTTCCTAAATGAATGCTTGATAATTTTCATTTCTAGTTACAGAATACGTTTTATTACTTAAAATCAGATGGTGTGTAGAGGAAGGTCATGTGTATCAGAAAAAATAAATATTCTTGCTTCTTGGATTTCTTCAGATGCAGTTAATTCAGATAGTTGCACAAATTCTGTTTAATATAAATTCTGAAGCCCACATATATCTCCTCTTTCTGTCAATTTGTATGAAAGCTAATTTGAAATGAGGGACATACAATTGAAATTTTGTAGGATATGCCTTCTTAATTATGTAATATTTTATTTCAAATAGGAGGAAGACTTCCTTTATTATATCTTATAAATATTGACTCTAATTGTGCTCATGACCCAATGCCAGTGTCTATTCAAGAAATTACATAGCCTTATTACCAGTACCAAACAGGGTAATAGTTCAGTATTAAATTCTTGTCACCAAGCCATTGTCATGAACTTTAGCTAACACTCCTTGTATGCTACACTTAGCTTTGGCAATTGCTCTGTGCTCTTTCATGAGCTAGAGCATTTTATAGAGTTTTGATTGATAAGTCAGCTCCCTTTGTGAACACTTGATCTTTTACCCCAGGTTTATCATAAAGTGCAGCATATAGTTACTTCTCTGTCTTGTGCTGCCATTCCTACAGAAATAGTTTTCAGCCTGGCTACCAATTCTAAGCAAAAGAAGTTACTGAGCTTATGTTTTAAGCTGTAGAAGTACAATTCTTCCATATCTATTAAAAATCAGTAATCACTCCAAGGTTATGTACATACAAAAAGCACAGGGGAAAAAGAGAACATATGCAATACTTTCAACAATAAAGAATTTAAAAAAAATGATCTACATAATGAAGGGCATATGGAGGTGAGTAAAAAAATGACCCTAAGTAGCTAACAAAATAGAACACATTCAAGTGAAAGCTTAAACACACACACACACACACACACACACACACACACACACACACACACACACTGGGAAAATGTTGGTCCACAGTTGTCAACCTCATTATATTTTTAAATAAACCAGCTGTGTTGCATTTGATTGATTTTGTAGAGATTTGATTATAATTTACCAAAATCTCAAAGTATTAACACAGTCATTGTATGCATTTTCATTCTTCTAACATTATATGTGTATGTCCGTGTATATGAACACACTCATCCAGCTACACAACTTAAAGGAAAATCGCCATTCAGAAATCTGAACAGGTGTTGCAGCAAGTGAGCATACCTAGTAAGAGCTGACTGAAGGAAATATCAGACTTGGGTTTATAGCTCTGCCTCAAATTTTACCTTTCATCTATTTAAATGACAATAATATTTGTATTTATTCGTAGGGCCCTTACAAGGTAATGGCAGCTATCATTCCTTAAGCCTTTATCTCAGATACTATTCTAATTATTTTAAATAAGATAATGAATGCAAAGTGCTTAGCATAATGCTTGGGACACTTAAAGAGCCTCAGAATTGGTAGCTATTATTATAAGTATTTTAATGATAATAAGATAAATTTGATAACTTAACCCTTCATAACTTGAATCTCTTTTTATTTTTCAATTATTGAATCTCTTTTTATACGTTTCTTTAAATGTTCAAATATCTTGCAAGGCAAGAAATAGAAATCTTTAACCCCAAGGAACTTAGAAGGAAGAGAATATTTAAATAATTAAATGGAAAATTAAAATATGCGACTATGAATATAGGCCAAAAGTAAGAGAAAAAATATCAGCACCAAGAAATTTAATTTAAAATGTAAGAATAAGAACCGGCTTGGCTTGTGTTGTCCAGTGATTGAGTGTTGGCCCAAGAACCAGGAGATCTGGCTTAGATTCCTGGTCAGGGTACTTGCCCAGGTTACTGGCTCTATCTCTAGTAGGCATCCAATTGATGTGATCTCTCTATTTCTTTCACCCTTTCTCCTTCTAAAAGCAATAAAAACTTATTTTTTAAAAAATAGAATAGATTGTAAACATAACTGCTTGCCCTTGAGAAACTGCAGACAGTAGTGCTAAATAAATGTTATATAAAACTCTAGAGTAATTAGTGAAGAAATTCCAACTATCTCTGCTATGTCAGTTTCAGAATCATTGTATGCCCTTTTATATTCTTTTTTAAAAATATTCTTTAAATATACATATATTTCCTCCTCAAAATATGAATTTTTAAACAAATGGAAGAGACTATGGTAAGAAAGAATTTGGCTTTTTGAGAACAGTTGTTTTTTTGATATCTACCAAAATTATACAGTCTTATGGCAATTAGATGTATACCCCAGAAGTATGAAGAGACTGTGCAAATGCTTTTCCAATTTTCCTCTCAATGGGAAAATGCAGTATTTGGAAACCAACCTATATAACTTTATGAGTTAGAAAGTTCAGTATAGAAAAGAATCCTGAATTTTCTCTGAACATTGAGAAGGGACAGTCATTATTGCTACTATGTATTAAGAGAGTGCTTACTGTGTTCAGACATTACATAATTTTATTCTTGCAAACAGGACTGGCTACATAGTATGTGGGGACCAATACAAAATTAAAATGTGGGTCTTCTTGTTCAAACATCATTAAGAATTTTAAGAGGTGACAGCAGAGTATGAAACTGAGCATGGGGTCCTTCTGGGTGAGGGGACTGCGTAAGTTGATGTCTGCATATGTTGCACACCCATGAAGCTGATCATGTTTACCACATCCCTGTGAGAGATGTGTCTTCATTCCAATTTTACATATAAAAATAAGTAAGAGCTCTGAGGTAGTAACTAACCTGACCCAAATATTGCAGCATGTGAACTATAGATCTAGTGTTTGCTAATTGTAAGCCTGGCTCATGGAACTCTATATTAATCACTGTAAAAGCATATGGTGGTTACCAGAGGGAAATGGTAGCGTGTCGGGGTGGGTCAAAGGGGTCAAATAATTAGTGACAGTGGATGATTTTACTTTGGATAATGGACACACAGTGTAATACAGAGATAATGTATCATAGAAATGTACATTTGAAACCTACAGTATCTTATTAAACAACTAGAGACCTGGTACATGAAATTTGTGCATGGATAGGGTCCCGAGGCTTGGCTGGTGATTAGGAAGAATTGGGGCCTGCCATTGTGCCACCTCTAGTAGTCAGCACATGTCATAGCAAGTCATCAAACTCTGGAGGGTATAATTTACATAATAGGCTTTTATAAGGTAAATATAGATCTCACCCCAATACATTTAATAATTTTTTGAAAAGAGCAACTGGCTTCCAAACCTAAAGGTATATAATTTTAAACTAACTCTTTTCCATTTTTACTGGGCAGACTAATTGACAGATCCAAGAAATACAATATTAAAAAACAAATATATTTTATTTTCATGAGAATATTTCAAAGTAATTTTCTTATTAAAAAAATTATTGGTTTCAGAGAGAGAGAGAGAGAGAGAGAGAGAGAGAGAGAGAGAGAGAGAGAGAGAAAGAGAGTAAAATGTTAATGATGAGAGAGAGTCACTGATTGGCTGCCTCCTGCATGCCCTCTACCAGGCATTGAGCCTACAATGCAGGAATGTACCCTTGACCAGAATTGAACCAGGGATCCTTCAATCTGTAGGCTAATGCTATATCCACTGAGCAAACAGGCTAGGGTCAAAGGAATTTTCAGTATACTCATAATAAAAATGGAGAAAGGTGACTGGATAAGAATTTAGTTAGGTAGACTCAAAGTTTGTTGAATGTAGCCCAAACTATATTATAGTCTGTTAGGGTCGAAACGCTCGCCGCTCAAAGGAAGGCTCCAAGAGACGTTCTCATGCAAACAGCAAGGGGTTTATTCACCAGCATGCTGGGGCCCACAACATACTCTGAAAGCAGAGCAGAGGCTGAGAGCCCCGAGCCTTTGTTACATGACCATTTTATACTGGGGGTCGGGGGGGGGGGG
>PVJN01047087.1:0-16159 GCA_004026805.1 Lasiurus borealis
AAATTCAGCAGGTGCCAGTTGAATATTTTGCAGAGGGTGAATCAGACTGTTTCCCAGTCACGTGGCTTTTGGAGATCTCTATTAAAGAAGGGTTGCAAAAAAAAAATCTCTTGTGACACTTTCTGCAGCCACCAAACATGGGGTTTTGAGAACACACTGGTTGTGAGAAGCGTTTTATGAAGCACCTTGAAACAGCTTGCAGTGAAAACGGAGAGAAAAGGCAGGCAGATGCCTGGGGAAAGGATTTTTTTTCTCTTCTCTAACATATGACGCGCGTGGGCTCTGTGCCAACACTTGGGAATTTTCATTTACATCAGAAAGAGAGGTGTTTTCTGTTTGTTTTCTTCAGAAGATGGCTGGATGAGGTCTCAGATTGGTATACAGTTTTCATTCTTCTCGTTTCTTCTCTTGTTTTCTGTACCTTATTTTGTAGGCATTTTCTTTGTAAAATCTGAATCATACTTTTCCTGTGGACTAATGATGTCTTTCTGGATGTTTCCAGAGAGGTTAGATCTAATGGGTGTCTGAGAAAACACATGCCATCGTAACTTTCTTATCAGACCTGAAGTGGTAGAAGACAGACCCGGGGCTGTCTTCCATCAGGGTAATATTTATAGCCGAGCAAATCAACATTCGAGCTCTGCAAATCTTAAATTTGTTGCCAGACAGACTCTGGAGATTGTTTTGTGTGTTTTGATTAAGTACAGATTCCTTGAACTTTTTCTTCAACGAAACCAGAACCCGGTGTTAGTCTTTGTTCTTGGTTTTGTTTTGTTTTGTTTTTCTAGTTAGTACTTGGGGGTAATTGACATGTCTCGTTAATGACATAGACAATGTCCAGGATAGACAAACACGTAGAGAAAGAAGGTAGGTTGGTGGGTGTGAGGGGGAATTGTAAGTGTCCACGTGACTGGGTGAAGGGAGACCCAAATATGGGGGAATCGTTATCTCTGAGTGTGTGTGAGAGGCTTTTCTGGAAAGATATTAGCGTTTGACTTGGTAGACTGAGTTCAGAAGATCACCCTCACCAATGGGAGTGGCCAATATCCAATCTGTTGGGGTCCCCAATAGAGCGAAAAGGCGGAACTTGAGCTGAGGCCTCCATGTCTGTGAAGGTAGCCGAAGGAGAAAGGTCTAGAATGAAGAAGGATTTGGTAAGAGAGAAGGGTGACTGCAAAGAAAGGCCTGAACCTAGGGGACCTCTGACCGTTTCCCATTGGGGAACTGCAGTGGTTTAAGTCCCGGAGAATGTAACAGTGGAAAGTTCCACTCCTGGCCAGGGTGAATCATTGTCTAATGTGTGTTGCGGGTCAGGTGCTTTGGCTGGAGCTCCATGGAAAACACGAGGGAGACCTCCCAGAGGGGTGTGTTTTGGCGGGAAAATAAAAACAATCCCCCGCCCCGGGGGGTACGTTAGAAAGAGGAAGGGAGCTGCAAAGGGAGACCCAGGGAGCTACCCTGTTTCCCCGAAAATAAGACAGTGTCTTCTATTAACTTTTGCTCCCAAAGATGTGCTAGGTCTTATTTTCAGGGGATGCCTTATTTTTCCAAGAAGAAGAAGACGGTACACATTTATTGTTGAACCAAAAAAAAGGAAATGTATGACCTGTCTACGGTCCGGTAGTCGTCGTCATCACAAACCAGCTCCCTGATGGGCCGCAGCGCAGCAGGAGCTGTTCAGGCAGGGAGAGGTCTCTTTCAATCAGGAGTCAGATGGCCTGACAGTAGCTTCGGGGGCCTTATATTCGGGGGAGGCCTTATTATCAGGGAGGTCTTATTTTCGGGGGGGCGCCTTATATTACAGCGAGATGTAAAACTGGAAGTAGGTCTGATTTTCGGGGCATGTCTTACTTTCGGGGGAACAGGGTAGTTAGAGGGCATCCCTACCATCCAGTCAGGCTCCAGGGAGAGGAGGACAGTGTGACCCATGTGGCGGGGGTCCCCTGGGACGAGGAGGACTGTGGGACCTGGTCCTGGGGCCGAGGCTGGGCTGGAGAGGATTTCCGGCCTAGGACGAGGTCTGTTGTCCGAAAGGGCAGATCAGACATCTGGAGGGGTGATCCGACTGTGACCTGATGAAATGAAATGAGCCGGTGTGGGGTGTGGGCTCAGCAATGGGAAGGAGAGGCCCCTCCTCAGGACTCCTCCTTGGCTGGTTCTGGAGGGCCCATAAGAGAAGGAGGCATATCAGAAACCAGTTCGGCTCAGTGCATAGAGCGTCAGTCTGCAGACTGAAGGGTCCCAGGTTCGATTCCGGGCAAGGGCATGTACCTTGGTTGCGGGCACATCCCCAGTAGGGGGCGTGCAGGAGGCAGCTGATTGATGTTTCTCTCTCATTGATGTTTCTAACTCTCTATCCCTCTCTCTTCCTCTCTGTAAAAAAGCAATAAAATATATTTAAAAAGAGAGAGAGGGAGAGAGAGAAGGAGGCATAAACGAGGTTGGCAATCATGTCCGCCAAGTGGGATTCAGAGGGAAGGCCAGGCCAGGCTGCCACTGCCTACTGCTCTCCCAGGAGCAAACCAAGGTGTCTGAACCCAGCCTGATGGTTCCCCTTCCCCGTGGACCCTCCAGGGTTTCGGCACCGAGTGTAAGGGTCGCCAGCGGAGGAGTGCATGAAGCCGAAGGGGTGAGGAATGATGGATGTACCAGGTCCTCTGGAAACCCAGACGGGCTGAGCCTCCTGCCCTTGACCTTGGTGCTCCCAGTTCCCGGGCCTTCCCACTCCGAGTGGAACCCACACCAGCAGCGTCCGGTTCCCCGGCACTCGGATTTGACCTGCAATTTCACCGCCAGCTTGTCCCAGCCTCCAGCTCGCAGGTGGCAGATTGTAGGACTGCTGTCTCCAAAACCAGTGTGAGCCCATCTCTCGTAACAGATCTCTTTCTGTGTTCTCCTGCTTCTCTGGAGAGCCCGGTTTGTAGGAGCTGGTGGGAGAGAGACACGAGTGACAGCCAACAGAACAAGACTCCTTTCCGAAGCGGTGAACATGTGGAATTAGACAGTGGTGATGCGCGACCTTGTCATTATACTCGGCTGGCACAGCACTTGTTGGATTGTACGCTTTCAGATGCTAAATATTATGGTATGTGAGTTGTATCTCAGTAAATTTAAAAGATTTTTTTTTCTCATAAAGATCTTAATGGCATTTGGCTCCAGCTATGGATGTGGCATCGACGTAATAAGGCTCGAGCATGCGTCACTTGCGTGAGCTCATCTTAGGTCTCAGGAGTAAACAATACTTTACAGTCAGGAATTTTTGTGAAGTTTGCAAAAGTGAGCTATTTTAACTGCAATGGGTTAAAGGCAGGGACCCCTTCCACGCCGATGCCCCCTTGTTGGGTGCCATTAGCCTGGCTGCAGGGGTCTGGGAGACACATCTAAGAGGACATCGCGTTGATAAGTGTGACTAGTTTAGCTAGAGCAGTGGTTCTCAACCTTCCTAATGCCGCGACCCTTTTATACAGTTCCTCATGTGGTGGTGACCCCCAACCATAAAATTATTTTCGTTACTACTTCATAACTGTAGCAACGAAAATAATTTTATGGTTGGGGGTCACCACCACATGAGGAACTGTATAAAAGGGTCGCGGCATTAGGAAGGTTGAGAACCACTGAGCTAGAGGCTGCCATTGGCCTGAGATGTGGAGAAGAACATTAATGTCACACGAAGTTCTAGGTAAGATCATTCTCATCCTCTTGGTGTATGAATGGCTTCCAGAAATACTCATGTTCAAAACTGCCCCATGTACCCTGTGCCATGGCCCAAAGTGGAAGTGGATTTTAAAATGGAAGTGCACGCCAAAACTAGTTTGGCCTGCGGACTGAAGGGTCCCAGGTTCGATTCCGGTCAAGGGCATGTATCTTGGTTGCAGGCACATCCCCAGTAAGAGGTGTGCAGGAGGCAGCTGATCAATGTCTCTTTCTCATCGATGTTTCTAGCTCTCTATCCTTCTCCCTTCCTCTCTGTAAAAAAAAAATCAATAAAATATATATTTTTAAAATTTTTCTTCTAAAATGGAAGTGCCCCACGATAGAAGGAACTGGGTAATAGATGAGCCAGAAGCTCCTCAGTGGAAAATTCCACATCTTTTAGCTCATATGTGAAATAAAATTGATAAGAGGTTTTCTCCTAAGGATTTATATAATTTCACTATGATTTTGAACCTAAAAGAAAATTTTCTAAATGACCAGTGATATACAAACATTACCAACAAATTTCAATGAACCATGCTTAGAAGAGAAACAGAATTTTTATTTTTTATTCTCTCTAAAGAAAAGGATAGCACTTGTTCTATGAAGGGATGCTGGGGAAAAAATGCAGCCAAAATATAAAGGGAAGGAATATTATGGAAATATGACAGACCATTCATGAATACAAATGTATCCTATTTTTCTCTAAATTGTGTTTGTGACTTCAAAATGTCTCATTCTTTGTGATTTCTTTCTGTGCAAAATAACAAGTAACATTAATTATTAACTTGGCAGTATTTGGGCAATATTTTTTTTTCTCAAGGAGAGTACCACCAAAGGCATAGCTTTAGAGCTCATAAAACCTGGATCTGCTCCTAAGTGGCACTTAACACATAGTAAGTACTGTACTAGAGGAGGAGGAAAACATGCTTCCTCTGGAAACGACCGGTTTGGCTCAGTGGATAGAGCCTCGGCTTGTGGACTGAAAGGTCCCAGGTTTGATTCCGGTCAAGGGCATGTACCTTGCTTGTGGGCACATCTCCACTGTGGGGTGTGCAGGAGGCGACTGATCGATGTCTTTCTCTCATTGATGTTTCTGATTTTCTATCTCTCTCCCTTCCTCTCTGTAAAAAATCAATTAAAAAAATAAAATAAATAAAGATTTTAGCTTTAAATCTCACTGCCCTGTCCTGGGAGAATGAGATCTACTGGGGATGGTGAATGTCAGCATGTACACGTGGAAGGCGTCAGGTCATAGGGGCTAAAGGACCACTCACCTACCCAGGTAGTGGCATTGACCTCTTCAAACCTGACTTTAAAAAAGAGTAGCACAAATTAAGCAAGCCAGAATAGTCCTGTTCTCTGAAGAGTTGAAGACCTGACCTCTCTTGTCACTTTTGCCCCAAACTGGGGGGAGAAGAAACTCACTTAGGTTATCCTTATTTTTACTTTGCATACCTTCTGGATATTTCATCCAGAATTTTGAATTCGCCAAAACCGGTTTGGCTCAGTGGATAGAGCGTCGGCCTGCAGACTGAAGGGTCCCAGATTCGATTCCGGTCAAGGGCATGTATCCTGGTTGCAGGCACATCCCCAGTAGGGGGCATGTGCAGGAGGCGGCTGATCGATGCCTCTCTCTCATCCATGTTTCTAACTCTATCGCTTTCCCTTTCTCTCTCTGTAAAAAACCAATAAAATATATTTTTAATTAAAAAAAAAGAATTTTGGATTTGAAACCTCTTCCCTAAAGTCTCCATTGGGTGCCTAAAATGATCTTGTCATGAGACGTATTTTTAGAACCCTGCAAAACAACCTTTCCAGCACACCCGTGTCTTCATTACAGTTGTCAAAAGCTTTGTAGCTGTCAAGTAGTTAATAACCCGAATTAAGAAAGTACAGATGGAGGTAGGAGGCAAACGCTCCCCGGGCCTACCTTGGGTGTGGGCGCCAGCGATCTCGGAGAAAAGGGAAGGGAACCAGAAACTGGTTCCATCTGAACATTTCCATGTTATCCCAGATGGCTCTCCAAAAAGAGTTTGGTTTGGGGAAGTTCTATTTACAGTTGAGAGACTTTTTAAAGGGATGTCTCTAAAGGTAGGAAAAAAAAAAAAGAAACTTTTTTTTTTTTTTATATGGCTCCTTGCTTTGGACCTTCCTGTGAGTGAGAAATCCTTTGGCAGAGACGGTGAACCCCACGTTGATGACAATGGGCGAGACGCCGGGCTGAATGTGGAGAGCACAAAGGCACGAGGCTTTCAAAGGGGACAGGCAAGGGGTGTTTCATCCGGGAGCTGAGCACCGAGTGACAGATCTTCCCAGGCCCGGGCCTCCTCTCAGCTCAAGCTGAGAAGCTACAAAGCCCACGAAGATCCTCTGAACCTGTGTCCCGCGCATTAAAGCTTCACTTCAAAGCTCCCCCCTTCCTCGCTGAAAAAGGTGGGGTGCAGTGGAAGAGCGGGGACCGAGCCAAATGGTATAATGAGATTCCTAAAGAGAAGATTTCGCTTTTTTTTTGCCTGCTGGCATCTGGAGGAGAGACATCCCACGGGGAAAAAAATGTCAGAAGTTTCTAAGGATCGATGCCCAGGTGACAGGCTGGCATAAGGTCCAACCTCTGTCTCTAAGGACCCGCTTCTGTGCTCGTGACTTTGGGATGAGAACCTCTCCTGCCTCTTCTGGGTGCAGCCTATTCGGTTGCAGCGGAGAAGAAACGGAGGAGAGTTCAATGTCAAAAATGTGCACAAGAAAATGACCGTGACTTCTAGAGGGAAGAGGGCATACCTCTATGATGTGCCAGCGACAGAGAGAAGGACACGTGGAAAGAAGAGTTTCAACACTTGCATTTCAAGTCCTACCCCACTGTACCTTCTTGGCACGTTAATAGAACACAGCTTTTGGCACGTGAATGTCACTCGGCAGTTATTTTTAATTATTTTTGTTAAATGCAGTGGGTTGGCATTGGTTGACACCATTACATAGGTTTCACGTGTCCCTATTCATACGTGATGCATCATCTGTGTGTCTATTGCCTTGTGTGCCCAGCACCCAAAGTCCGGTGTTCTTTTGCTCCCACATATTGGACTGCCTTTACGCTCTCCTACCCTCTTACCCCATTTGGTAGCCACCCTACTGTGCTCTGTATCTACGAGTTTCTGGTTCTTTGTTTTGTTCGTTGATTTGTTGCTTTCAGTTTTAGAGCCCACGTGTGAGTGGAACCATATGGTTCTTGTGGCTTTTTCTGAATGAACTATGTTGCTTAGGGTGATATTATTGAGATCCACCATGTTGTCACCAATGACAGTGTTTCATCTTTCCTTCCGGCTGAGTAGTATTCCATAGTCTGTCTGTGACACATCTTTATCGCATCCTCTAAGGAAGGGCAATTGGTTGAATGGCCACTGTGAGCAATGCTGGAATGAACACAGGGGTGCGTATGTCTTTGTGAATAAGTGTTTTTGAGTTTTTCAGGCAGATACCCAGAGGAGGGTCATATGATAACTCTATTCTTAATTATCTTTTATATTTTAATTTTTTACAGAGAAGAAAGGAGAGGGATAGAGAGTTAGAAACATCGATGAGAAAGAGACATCGATCAGCTGCCTCCTGCACACCTTCTACTGGGGATGTGCCCGCAACCAAGGTACGTGCCCTTGACCAGAATTGAACCTGGGACCCTTCAGTCTGCAGGCCGACCCTCTATCCACTGAGCCAAGCCGGTTTTGGCTGTTCTTAATTTTTTGAGGAATCTCCGTACCGTTTTCTATAGTATCTGTCCCAGTTTTCTTTCCCCACCAGCAATGAAGGAGGGTTCCTTTTTCTCCACAACCTCTCCAACACTTATTATTTCTTATCTTCCTGGCAATAGCCATTATTCAGCACTTACTAATCTAAATATTTGCAGGAAAGTCTAAGCATTCAAGATATAGACAGGAAAATTCTCCGATACTTTTGATCCTGGAAAACATCCTTAAAAAGTCAGGAAGGATTTTTTGCCTTCACACTGCGTCTAAAACAGATGTACTTTTCTTTTAATTGTAAAAGAATGCCATGTCCTTCCTTTTCGTTGCATTGGGTACAGAGATGGCGTTTCATTTCAGAAAGACAGGGGTACAGATGAAAAAAGCAGGTTTGGTTATGCCCTTTGAATGACGTGACCTCATTTCTCGATGACGGTGGGACTGGGCCGTCCTTCAGCTTCCTACTATTTTTACATCTGTGTGTCCCATCATTTGAAACACGTGTTTCACACAAGTCAGGCGACGACGTCTGGAGTGATCAGCCTGGAATTCTCATTTCTGGAATCCTCCTGGCTGTGGACACTCAGCTTCTCTTTACATTCCCCAGACACCGCCCATGTCCCAGTTAGAAGCTCTGCATCCCTCGTGTTTATTTTAGACGGTTTGCCTGAAAGCTGACACCGGCCAGCGACAAGAATCGCATTCTGAGCCTCAATGCTGAGCATGGAACGGGAATTTTAAACTAAGAAACTCACTGATGTCAAACAGTAAGCCGACCTGTCACTTCTAGACGGTTCTCTGTGCTTGATTAAAGGTCAGAAAGGCCAAAACTGTGTTCTCAAAGAAATCTGCCCACAATGCCATTCTTAGAGACGCTGGATGAAATAGAACATGTGGGGGGCGGGGGGGGGGGGGATGATGACAGTAGAAAAATAAAAGTACTGCTCAATCAATAGACCTTATTTTTTTTTTTATCATATTGCTATCCTTTCCTCATGCTGGGTGGACAGTGGTTATGGAATTACAGTGGTACCTCGAGATACGAGTGCCCTAACATATGAGATTTTTGAGATACGAGCTGTCGAGCGAGCGATTTTTGCTTTGAAATACGAGCAACATTTGAGATACGAGTAATCGCGCTCGGCCAGCTGCACACGACCCACCAGTTTACTGCGACTCGAGCATTTCATAGATTCCCACGCCTCAAGGTTACGGAACAAATTTGTATCTTGAGGTACCACTGTATTATGTGATAGTTTCTAAACAGGCATGAAAGGGAGCATTTTATGATATAAAAAATATGAATACCAAAAATGCAAGTTAAGAAAGTTAAGTATTTGCTGAAACCGTTTTGGGCTCAGTGAATAGAGCGTCAGCCTGTGGACTGAAAAGTCCCAGGTTCAATTCTGATCAAGGGCATGTACCTTGGTTGCGGTCACATCCCCAATAGGGGGCGTGCAGGAGGCAGCTGATCGATGTCTCTCTTCGATGTTTCTAACTCTATCCCTCTCCTTTCCTCTCTGTAAAAAATAAATTAAATATATATTTTTTAAAACGTTAAGAATTTTGTTTTAAATAAAATGAAGGGTTTTGTGTTTTTTTATTCCAAGAGCGATTGATTTAAATCTGCAAAGAAGGTTTAAACGTAAGATGCAATGTGAACAATACAAAGAGTATAGTTCATTCTGGTACATAGAAAACAAATGTACAATGTTTGCTCACCATCTCATTGTATGTATGTATGTATGTATGTATGTATGTATTTTTGCGTAATGAAACCAAATCCATCTAGGCAACTCAGTTTCTGGGTCAGAATTGGACTGATGGAGTCGAAGAATCTTTTCTTAGCTTTCTCACTAAAATCGGAGAAAGGTCATCATCTCCTCAGACATACTTCGCTTGTGTGTCCTGTATCCCAAGTACATGTTCCCTTGTAACCTCAAACCACGAACTGAGCCTCCTAGTGGTCTTCAAGCCCATGTCAATTCACATGGACACAAACTCGACAGCCACTACTGCCAGTTTTCTCTGCAACGAGTAGCATATTCTGCTCAGCGTGGGGGAAAGCCACCAGCAGCCTGTTGTAGTGTTAACAGTTATCTCTGAGTGACTAGAAGGAATTGCTTCCAAATGTAAGATAGAACGACTCCAGACTATCGCAGCCTTTGACCCTGAGTGCGCAGGCCCAATTGTTTCCTCCATTGCGTGACCACGATCTTGCAAGTTTTGATTTTATCCGGATAATGGAGATGCCTGACAACATACCGAGTCAGGTAAATCACAAAGCCTGCTCTCCGGCAGTCCCTGGAAGGCCACTGCTACTGTCATAGCTGAGATGAGGCATTAACCGCATCTCAAACGAGTGAGATCCAGCACTCGCTCCTGTAATCTGGTTACAGTGGGAAGAGGGACTTGGTTCTGAAATCCAATAATGCAGCGACAACAAATGCTCTTGTCCCACGTTGTAACTGAAAGCCCAGGTGCTGTTTATGGTGGTCTGCAGTCTTTTACAACCAGAGACAGCAGGCCCAGCTCACCAACACTGGTTCAGTAAGAGAAATAAAACATTGTCAGCTTAGGAACATACATATGAGCATCTGAGGATGAAAGACCTGTGGGACAGCAATGTCGTAGCATCCGTGACAATGGCGAACATGTGACTTCTTAAAATGTTTTACTGACAGTGTGAGAAGGGATTGTGATTCTGTGTGGTGCACGAGGAGCCTATAGCTTCAGCTTTTAGGTGAATGACCCATTTTGCCTTTATGTGTAACCACTAAAGGTAGGTGGCACCTTGCTTGAAAGGTGGATAAATATGAGATCAGATCCAGCACCCTTAAAAGTTGAACAGCGCCAGGACCGGTGTGGCTCAGTGGATAGAGCGTCGGCCTGCGGACTGGGTGTGTATGTGTGTGTGTGTGTATGTGTGTGTGTGTGTGTGTGTGTGTGTGTGTTCCAGGTTCAATTCTGATTGGGGGCATGTGTCTTGGTTGTGGGTGCGTCCCCAGTGGGGGGCATGCAGGAGGCGGCTGATCGATGTCTCTCTCTCATTGATGTTTCTAACTCTCTGTCCCTCTCCCTTCCTCTCTGTGGATTAATAAAATATATTAACAAAAAAAGTTGAACAGAGACTATCACTTCATGCTTTAAATGTACAGATTGGGGGGAAAAATGATCATTGTATGTTAGACTTGACGGGTAATAACCAAAACGTTCTACCCTCATGAGCTGGTAGTGAAAATAACAGTCAGCAGATGGTAGAAGATTTGAAATATTGCTAAGAAACAACCTTCAGAAGCAATAGCAAAAAAAAAGCATGCAATTCCTTTAAATTTTCCAAAAAAAAAAAAATCTAGCAAAACAAGTAGAGAAATTATTAAAGAATATGATTTTATTATCAACCCCATATCCAGTTGGGATCTAACGCCACACTAAAAAGTTTCATAGTAAGGAGGCTCAGGCATTGAACCAAATTAACCTGCCACAGTACATGAGAGAAATCAGAGAAATTTTTATTTGTATTTTTTTGAAGTCTCAAGCAACTTTTATTTTTAAAAAATCATCATTGTTGAAAATATTACACATGTCTCCCTTTTTCTGCCATTCACCCTTCTAGCCTGCCCCTTCCCACACACTATTGTCTGTGTCCATGGGTTGTGCATAGATGCATACAAGGTCTTTGGTTAATGTCTTCCCACCCACTCCACCCCTTTCCCACCCGCAGAGACTCCGGCGTCTGCGTCTATGTCTCTGGATCTATTTTTTTTTTACAACAGTTTATTTTGTCCATTAGATTCCGCATAGAGAACAGAGGAATTTTCTAAATGTGATAACCTCAATATACAAAATGTGATTGCCTATGTTGTGTTATTGTGCACAGAGTGCGTTCAATACATATTTGTTTAATGGCTAATGTAATTTTAGTTATACAATTCTATAAATGTTTTATGACTCGGGCATGGTATTTTTATATTTAACTCAATTTATATGGCTGCCATATTAATGATAGAGAGAATAAAGTTTTGAAACGAAGTGGTTTTAATGCCAAGAGTTTTTCATACACACATACTCACACACCTGTATAAAACTGTCTACATAAAAAAAAACCTACATAAAATATTAAGTAATGCAGTACCTTTTCTTTTTAACTAGCATTTCGTACTCCTAAAATGGGGTAAGTAATGCAAAAAAAAATTTACAGTAAAACAAAATTTAAATTGAAATGACACAATAATTGATTTTTTAAAGTTTCTATAGATTAACATGTCGCATAAGGGATGGGAATAGAACAAGTAATGCCTACTGTTCATTTAAAAACAGTTTATTACAAGTGAGTACGATATAGATTAAGTATGTCAATTCCACATGTGTAAGAGTCAGAGGACACTCAGTGATTAGCTATTAGGTCTGTATCCAAGAGTCCCTTGCTCACCATCTCATTGTATGTATGTATGTATGTATGTATTTTTGCGTAATGATACCAAACCCATCTAGGCAGCTCAGTTCCTGGGTCAGAATTAGGAACTAAAAGGAAATTATATACTAGTTAACTTTTCCAAAAATATCCCTCTCTTCTTTTTTCTTCTATCAATTTCTCTTTTCCTCTCTCTCTGGTTTTCTCTTCTATCAATTTCTCTTTTTCTTCACTAAGTACCTAATCATAAACAATGCTTTTCTGAATTGCTAGAAACATTTTTTTTGTTGTTGTTCTTTTTCTTCCTGTTTCTAACAGGAGAAACTCTTTTTCCCCCTCAGACTACCAGAGACCAGCACACAATAGGATGACTGTATCTGAGTTCTTTGAGCTTTCCTGTGTTTTTAAAGAAATATGTCAAAGTCTCTGAAAATATCCCGAAACATCTCTCCAACCCAAAGTGGCGAGAAACCAGCCTGATGATAGGTTCATGGTAAATGGGTCAGAAACATATGCGTTATATTCCCCTTGCAACACACAAAGAGTTTAAAATAGAGCAAAGTATTACTGACCAAAATATTTTTGCCATCCCCGATATTTGAAAAACAGCTCAAAATGCTTGTTGAACCTGAAATGGGTCTGAGTTACTCATTTATATTTAATCCAGGCCAAAAGAATTCTTAAGCCATCTGACTGATCTCGCCAGGAAGTTTAACAAGAAGAAAAAAAAATCAGTAACTATATTGAAAAAAATGTAATTTCAAAATGTTGTCCAACTTTGAGATATAATTGACATAAAACGTGGTGTCGGTTTAAAGCAGTGGTTCTCAACCTTTTTTAATGCTGTGACCTTTTAATGCAGTTCTTCATGTTGTGGTGACCCCCAATCATAAAATTAATTTCGGTGCTACTTCCTCACTGTCATTTTGCTGCTGTTATGAATCATCATGTAAATCTCTGTATTTTCTGATGGTCTTAGGCTCTACAGCAGCGGTTCTCAACTTGTGGGTCAAGACCCACAGGTTGAAAACTGCTAGCCAGGTCGCCTAAGACCATCGGAAAACAGATATTTACATGATGATTCATTAACAGTAGCAAAATGACAGCGATGAAGTAGCAACGAAAATAATTTTAAGATTGGGGGTCACCACAGCATGAGGAACTGCATTAAAAGGTCACAGCATTAAAAAAAGGTTGAGAACCACTGGTTTAAAGGGTGCCATGTGATGAGTTGATGCACTTATGTATTCTAAGCCGATCAGCACCATAGTGTTTGGTGACATGCGTCAGGTAAACCAGACAGCCATTGGGTCAGAGCTGCCTGTCACTATTTGAGCCAATGAAGCAGAGAAGTTTATTCCAATAAACTTTGGGAGAGCAGCAGATCATCCACAAAAACCTGGTCCCCGGGAACCGGCTGTTTATACAGGGTAGGACAAGGATTACAGGGAGAAGGAGGGATTATGGGCTTGGGAAGTAGGTTATGCGGGCTGGGGTGGGGCTCCGTTGTTTAGGCAACAAGGTGGTTCATCTTTTCCTGATGAAAGGAAGATCTTGAATGAGAATGAACTGCATTTCTAGGTTGACTCCCAGGTTCTTCCAGCCACGTTAGAATGTCCTGTAACCGGAACAAGGCAATCATGGTTAACAGAGCATAATGAATATTTCCCATAACCATAGCTGGTCCCCAGTATTCTCTTTTTGCCCCCCTAACAATGTCATATCATCGATATTTTATGTTTTTTTTAATATATTTTATTGGAACATTATAAACTGATGAACAAAAGGATAGACACAGAAGCAATAAAGCATCAAACAAACTGTCAAATTACAGCGGGAAGGTTAGGGAGAGGTGGGGTAGATAAGAGATCAATCAAAGGACTTGTATGCATGCATATAAGCATAACCAATGAACACAGACACTGGGGGCTTAGGGTATGCCTGGGAGGAGAGGAGGAGGGGAGGGCAATGGGGAGATATGTATACATGTAACACAATTAAAAAAATAAAATAAAAAATATACATTTTATTGATTTTTTTTACAGAGAGGAAGGGCCAGGGATAGAGAATCAGAAACATCGGTGAGAAAGAGACATCGATCATCTGCCTCCTGCACACCTCCTACTGGGGATGTGCCCGCAACCAAGTACATGCCCTTGACTGGAATCAAACCCAGGACCCTTCAGTCTGTAGGCTGATGCTTTACCCACTGAGCCAAACTGGTTTTGGCTGTGGGTTTTTTTTTTTGTGTTTTTTGGTTTTTTTTTGTGAGTACATTTAAGATCTACTCTTTTAAAAATGTAATTATGCAAATTCAATCACCTTTGCAAAAGTCTTTCTGAAAAATATGATGGCTTCACTCTGGACTTTCCCAGGCCATGCAGCTCACACCCATGTTATGTTTTGCTAAGCTCTGCCGAAACCCTCCCACCTGCAGCCTGAGAAAACACATTCCCCTCCTCCTCTGGTTGCCATTTCCGTTGGGAATGCGGCCAGAAGTCGCTGCGGGGAATGGTGGGAATGAGCATGTCAAAAACTTGTTCTTAAAAGAAAAATCTCTTCCCGGAGTAACTTTTGCCGTGAGTGAGTATAAGGGTTTCTGTGTAGATACTTCAGCACCTGGCCTTGCCGGTGTGATAAGGGATTCACCCTGTTTTAACAGATGGGTCCGAGACTAGGTAGCCATTATCAATAAGTGTGTTTGCTGAAAAGTTAAAGCTGAGAGTCAAGACTGTATATACACTATATACATGTGTACTGTGTATCAACATACTCTTCTCCCCCAAATGCCTTTTCTAGATGGATAAGTCTGATAAAAGCAAGTGGAAGGAAAGAATAAAAATGATAAATTGCTAGGGTCAAAGGAGAGAGGAGACTCATAAGCAAAGCTATGGTTTAGTTTGAGCGTATATATTCTGATGGGGAAAATAGAATTTCAAAAGATGAAGCGTTTTTAGAAATTCTCAAGGCCAGAGAAACATTTTCTTTTTCAATTTTTAGATATTTCGCTCAGTAGCTTTATTTTAGAAAATTATGCAATAATGAGGACTATATATTAATTTCCTTAGTGCTGCCATACCCAAGTACCACGAAGTTCATGGCTTCAGACAATACTAATGTATTATCTTAGATGAAGGCAGGTGAGAAGTCAAACAACCTTCACTTTCACGTTATATAATTGTTTAAATCACCCAGAGCTAGCAGTAAATTCAACACCTTTGCTCCACGGTCGGCAAACTGCGGCTTGCGAGCCACATGCGGCTCTTTGGCCCTTGAGTGTGGCTCTTCCACAGGATACCATGGCCCGGGCGAGGCTATTTTGAAGAAGTGGCGTTAGAAGAGGTTTAAGTTTAAAAAATGTGGCTCTCCAAAGACATTTCAGTCGTTGTCTTGTTGATATTTGGCTCTGTTGACTGATGAGTTTGCCGACCACTGGCTTAGCGGAATCTAGCCTTTTCTCTCACTTTTTAGCCTTTTCTCTCACTTTTTCCTTGACCCAGGGTTGTCCTCGTGCTAAGACACATGCTTCAGTTTCTGGCCTTCAGTTCGGGTCATTGGGGTTTCTCCATGCCATTTTTATAGCCTCCAAAGATTAAGACATGGACATCTTAGAGGGAGGGTAATTATGGGAGTTATTTTGGCTTCCACACACTATAATTTCATCTCTAAACGGAACTCTATAGGACAGAGGAACTAACGTGTTCCTGGCAAACTCTTACCTCCATGTATGTATGGGAGTAGAAGGATACAATAATCATGTAGTTCATTCTCAAATGTGGTTGGTCGTGTTGCCTTTGATGAAGCAGATCTTGAACAGCTTCTGTCCTTTTGTTCTTATTCTTCAAGATCGTAGCTCTGGGGGAAGGGCATGTGCCTGACAGGTGAGCCATAGTCACTGCTGATGTTCCTCTTTCATAGCCTCCATCGCTTTTAATTTTATTTCCGGGTCACTCACTCCAACGGGTCTCTTATTGGCAACATCAGCGGTGCGTTTTGTATCCTTAGAGACCAGGAGGAGTCAAACAAAATGAGGTTAAATAAAGCGCTGGAGAGAAGTCTGCAGTCAGAGACGCAGTCACCACGAGCCTGCTGCTGGATAGCAGGGCAGACTGTTTCACATCACTCTTTAGAAGGAGGAAGAAGATGCTCTAAAATGATAGTAGAGCCGAAATCGGTTGGGCTCACTGGATAGAGTGTCGGCTTGCAGACTGAAAGGTCCCAGGTTCGATTCCGGTCAAGGGCATGTATCCTGGTTTCGGGCACATCCCCAGTAGGAGGCGTGCAGGAGGCGGCTGATTGATGTCTCTCTCTCATC